>JAVSBS010014343.1:0-25525 GCA_033124195.1 Coracias cyanogaster
TGGAGGACCCCTTCTTCGTGGTGAAGGGGTGAGCGCCGGCCCCCGGGGGCACTGGGGAGAGGGCGGGGGTGTCCCCGGGAGCAGCGGGGCTGGGCACGGCCGCCTCGCAGCAGGGGAGGCCCAGGGAGTGCGCGGTGAGCGGCGATCGGCGATCGGGGGGAGGTCTCTCGAGGGGGGCCGGGGAGGAGGGGGGAAAATGGCGGCCCCGTCCCCCCTCGTTGCTGTGGCTGGGGCCACTGAGGCGGCCCGGGCCCCCCCCTGCATCGAGGGCCGGGCGCGGAAGGCCGCGGGGCCGGGCACTGTGCCGGCAGGTGCCGGGCCGCGCCCGGGCCTCCCCGCACGAAGCTCTCCCCACGCCGTGGGCCAGGGAAACCCGAGCTTGGAGGGTGCAGCCCCGGGGAGCGGTGCGGGAGGGGCAGTGCTGCTGCCCCGGCTGCAGGTGCGGCTGCCGGCGCTCTGGGACAGCCGGCCCGGATGTCCCCTTCGTCGGAGCGAGGTGGCAGCAGCTCGGGAAATGTCGCCCTGCAGCAGGCGGAGCAGGGGCGGCCGGCTCTTGGGTGGCATCCCCAGGAGGTCAGGGCCGTGGTGTCTGGAGAGGAGCAGGAACCAGGCTCGGGGAGAAGCTGCAGCATGGACGGTGGTCATGAGAGGAAGCAAGCAGAGAAGAGTCTAAACAAAGGCAAACACCAGCCAAAGGTGATCGAGGCAGCAGGAAAGGAAAATTGTAATTTATACAGTGAAAGCACCTTGGTGTCTAGAAACCACCCGGGGGCCACCTTCAGCTGCAGGCTGGTTGCCTGCCCCGCATCGCAGTGAAACAGCACTCAAGAACAGTGGAGGTGCTCGAAGGGGAGCTGTGTAGAAAGCCGTGTGAGCACAAGATGGGTAGGAAAGGATGTTCATGTAGCCAGGGAAAGTGAATCACTTTACCAGGGCGAACTGGTGCTAGGGGCAAAAATACCAGTTGCCGTGGGTGGGGAGCAAATGTCCTGTCAAACTTTCTGGAGAGGTTCCTATGCCATGCGGAGAAGGGCTGGGAGAGCAGAAGGGATGTGCTGCCGCTCCCAGTGTTAATTATTACCCAGCAGGTTGAGGTGGAAGGGGCTGGTGGCAGTGGAGCCACCAGCACTGCGTTTAGTTTGCTTTCCTGGAGATCATAACTCCTCCCATCGAAGGACATCCAGTTCTGCTTTAAATTCTTGTGGGTACTTCCCCAAGCATGCCTAGATGGAAAAAAAGCCAAAACTCTTGCTAGCAAGTAGTGGAGGGAATGAAGCTCCAGATCCTCGGTGCAGGCTGCTGACTTTAGGGTGCTAGATGTGGCAGACTCGGAGCTGCGGCCGCGCAGGAAGACGAGGGACATGCATCAGGGTGCTGAAAGGCTGCAGCTTGGATGGCACAGCTGAATACTTAGGCCACAGCTTAATGTAGAGAGAGCTGCAGTCCCAGCAGGGTGCAGGCTCAGTTTGTCTGTCCTAGGCTTCCTCCGCTGATAACCTGCTTTCCTTCACTGGGGATGGAATCATTCAGGTTGGAAAAGACCTCTTGGATCATCAAGTCTAACCTTCATCCCAGCATCACCCTGACCACTAGACAATGTCCTGACAAACACCTGCGTCTTATGTGGAGGCTATGTGCAAGCTCTTGGGCTCACAGTGGCTGCTTATCACACCAGCAAAGTCTGGTTTCACCTGTGTCCCAGATCCCCATGAACCTGGGGGAGTGGTTCGGGGCCCAAGACCACTGAGTCTGGAAATATAGATAACCACACTGACGGACCGTGACCCAAACTTATGGACCTGCTTGCCCCAAAGCAGCGTTCGGAGCTGTCAGCAAAGCCTGCCTTCCCAGGCTGTGAATGCTCACATCTTCAAAATGCTTAGAGCAGCAGAACAGACTTCTCTTCCCTAAGCCAGTGTAGTAGAGCTGTGTATTTTTTAAATGCTGAAGTAAAATAAACAGTGCTGCGCTCAACAGTCTGCCTGGCTGCATTGTGGGAACAGTTCCTGTAATTCTGTGGGCCCTTGGGGTGTCTTACAGAGGCAGTCAAGAGCCTTCAGAGGAAGGCTTTTGAGAGGAATGCAAAATGTTAATTGCCAAAGAGCTGCCTTGTTCAGACACTCTGCTCTGGCTCGGACACTTGACAGAAACCTCCCCTAACGAAACAGGTCCCTTTATGAATAGCTGCCCGGTAAGTTGTTGCTGCTCAGCACTTTGTGCCGCAACAAGAGATGGGATTGTCCAGCTAGTTGAGCAAATCCTTATTTTACAAACTAGACTAAAAATGGTTTGAAGGAGAGGTGTCTGGGAGAAAGCTGTGCTTCCCTGCTCAACTGGACATGGGGCTGTCCCAGCATGACTGCTGCAGACCAGCTGATGATAAATGATCCCTTTGCTTTTCTTTAATCACCTCCGCTACAGGGAGGTGCAGAAAGCTGTGAACACCGCCCAGGGGCTCTTCCAGAGGTGGACAGAGCTCTTGCAAGATCCCTCCATCGCCACAAGAGAGGAAATCGACTGGACCACTAATGAGCTCAGGAACAACCTGCGGAGCATCGAGTGGGACCTGGAAGACTTGGATGAAACAATTAATATCCTTTCTGTGGTCCTTTGGAGGTAGGGGTGTGCAGTTCCTGAGTTGTATGAGATAACGGAGTACCTGTGCTCTCCAATAGTTAATTTTTTCAGAAATCAGAACTATTTGGAGTTGAAATTTACATTTACATCATCCTTCCCCAAACTACAATATAAGAAATTAAGGCAAATATGTTCAGCAAAAGCATTTTCCTTTTCCCAAGGTATATTCTAAAATGCTTTGTTCTAGTCAGCCTATTGTTTGGTATGAATTTGGATTTCTGTGTAGTCAGTCATACTCCAGGCTGGCTTCCAGAAATACTCCATTTTCGTTGTGTTCATCTGAGCAGTCCTGAAAGCACCATGCAGCATCAGGGAACAAAAAGACGCCAGAGAGAAACTTCACACCAGTGCGTGCGCTGCACAGTATGTTCCTACCATGCCAATTTTTTCCTTTTCTTTCTTTGCTTATCAAATTTTGGGAAAAGGCACTTGGTAGACCCCCGCTGCAGCATGCTTGGGGTTCGTGTATCTGTGTGTGTACCCAACACCATTAACAGGCACTCCTTGACTCACTGCCTACGCATTGTTGAGGCAAACCCACGGAAATTCAACCTCGATGCGACAGAGCTGGGGATCAGGAAAGCCTTCATCACGAGCACGCGGCAGGTGGTCAGGGTAAGGAACATATGTGGGCTTGGGGTGGGAGCATGGGGAAGGCAGGGGGAGTGATGAGGTGCTTAAAAAAAGGGAAAGCTTTTGGCTGTTTCCATGCTGAAGGAGAGAGCAGAGAATAAATCCACTACCTGCTCTCTCTTCCTCCTTCCTGTGCTGTCCCTCCTGGGGCTGCCCAGATGGGTTTGGGGCTGCAACAGCGAGCCTGGGAACCTATAGAAACAGCGAAGGAAGAGTAAAGACCCCACTGCGATGCGGGAGAGGCCGGAGCCTCCCTTCAAGAGTTGAAGAAAATTGTGACTGTCCTGTGCTTTTGTCGCGCTAGTTTTCAAAAACAGAGAGTTCCCTTTGAACACTGACAGATGGTTAAAGCCCAACATCATTGATGCGGTGACTTCAACTTCCTACTGCTACTAAATAATCCAAACAACCGCTGGATTTATTTTTAACTGGGGGAAGATTTTTCTTTAGTTTAAGCTCACACTTCAGAAGCAAAAGCAGGATTTTAACAACTCAGTGGTAATAAATAGAGAAGAAACATCTTCCCAAAAGCTTCACTGCCTGGTAACAAGCTGCTAGTTAGGAAGTTTTCTCCCTGTTAATAGCTACACTGAGCGTAGCTTAGTTTCTGCCGCCCCTCATGACTCTGATGTTCCTGCATTGCTGTGACTGCCAGCAAGCTTGTTACCCTGCCTGCAGTCCTGCGATCTGGATGCAGTTCCTAAGGCTTGCTGCCTGGGAACTGATCCCAAAACCACGCTGGTCCTGGGTTGCAGGCATGTGCTCTCTGCCTTATTCTTGGTGTAGTCCACTCCCAAACGAGCAGGACCAGGCAAGCCCGCTCCATAGTCCTATTTTCCTGGCTGTAAACTGCTGGCTAATGGGTTTTGGAGTAGCATCTATTACTGTTAAACGCAATTCATTAGTGGCATTATGCAACTGACTTCCAGGTTCCATGGGGGAACACATGCGTTAGCCAGTGAGAAGTAACCGAGTGGGATCTGGTGCTCTTTGGTGAAGCCTCTGAACAGGAAAACATACCTAAGTGTTCTGGTGACATCAGAACTTTGCTGGTGGATCATATTGACTACTTGATAATACACCCTAAAAAAACCCAGACTATTTCGCATTGTGATGGGGAGCCTTCTGTGGCTAGCGATCTTCTCCAGGAACTTGACAGCAAAACTTAATTGATAAAAGAGAAGACGTAGGCACAGTCAGAGAGGATTCCACAGGATGGGAAATCTGTCTTGTCCTGTGCAATATAAAACCAGATATAAAGGGGAATAAAGTGCAGGGGGTTACAGGCTTCTAAGACCTTGAAGAACATGAATCTTCCTTACAGTCAATCAATGAGAACATTAGTTTAATATTATACAAAGTGTTTCTGGCTGAAGTGGAGCTAAGTGAATAGTAAATAAGGAATATTTTCAAAATATCCAGTTGCTGTCAATTCTAGTATTAGTAAAACAGTGAACTGCAATGAAGCTTCATACAATATCCTTCCAGACTCTTCAAAACTGTAGATTTTAAATAAAATATCCCTTCCCTCACAACCCCTAAAGAAGCCTTGCTGGGTATAGACAGCACTGTAGCACCCTGAAACTGCCTGTCACCTCAGATCCAGTGCTCACATACTTCTTCTTTTGTTGAACAAACAGGAAATGAAGGATCAGATGTCAAACTCCTCCATGCAAGCACTGGCTGAAAGGAAAAACAGGCAGGTGAGAATCAGAAACGGGTAAGTTAAGTGAATGCAGTGGCTGTTTGGTACTTCAAGGAGCAAGGAAGATTTATCAGCTCTAGCAGCTGATGCCTTAAAGCATGCGTTAGGTGAAGCTTCCATTTTCACTTACTCTGAGGCCCCACATTGTAAGGTAGAGTGTGTGGTGTTGATCAAAACTGCATAAAAGCTGTAGTTGCAATATAAATCCCAAACCTTTGTTCTGGGAAGGGGCTTGCCTGCAAAGCTGTGTTTGAATTGTGTCTGTTTTGCTGACCTGAGAGCTGGTTCTCGCTGGCGTGCTGCTGCTGCTGCCCTCTTCCAAGCCTCTCAAAGGAGTAAGTCAGCACTTACCATCTGTCTCTGTCTTCAGAGCCGGTTGAGTACAACTGTCAGTGTTGCATCATCCTGTGGCAAGGGGAATCTCCCTCCTCCTCAGACTCAGAATCCATGTCAGTGAATGTAATCCTGCGCTCTGCTCTATTTAGGAGTGGAGATGCTGCAATATCCTTTCACGCAGCTGCCTCTCATGTTTAGCCATGTTAGAAGATGAAAGAAGCTCAAGGAGTCTCAGGTTGTCTGTGCTTTTAATCTAAGGAATAGAAATAGATGTGGCTTATGCTCCTCCCTGGCTGACGGGGAGGCTGTAAGATCTCAGAGCTGACTTCCAGAGCTGCCCCAGTAAAAATTGGTTTGCACTTGTAGAAGGAACTTCTCTAACTGCATCAGGCAAAGATGACAAACCACACAAGGTACTGAGAAGCACAGCAGCAATTCCTGAGCTTGCTACAGGGTTCATTGACGTGCTTGGCAAACACTTGAGAAGCAAAGTTCTTTACACCCTTGCTCAAACAGGTCTGTAGCTATCCCTGCGTTCTGCCACTTTCCTTTGTGCAAAGTTCCTGCTCACTGCAGGAGACCATATGGCCCAGCTCATGCGGCAACATCTGCTCAGGAAAACTGACTTCCCCTTGCTGCCTTCCTCTCCCTTCCCCAGCCCCTCGCCTTACGTCCAGACTGCAGAACTTGTGCTGGGCTGCAGCAGTTTTTCCAGCCTTCCTCTGTGTCCGAGGGGCTGGCTGCTGGCAACCTGACCCTCACAGGCTAAGGTGGCCAAACAGAGGCCTTTCTGTTGAAGCTGCAGCAAGACCAGTGTACCGCTTGCCATGAACTGGAGAGAACCAGGAACTTGCTCAGTGTCTAAGGGACAGACAAAGCCAGATGTCCTACTGGCTTCCTGCATTGTCAGTCTGTTAGCTTTCCTCACCCTGCCTTGAACCTTGTAAAAGAGATAAACCATAGAGACTGTCTTGTTTCTAGCCTGCCAGCACAAGCTTCTGTCTTTGGGTTGTAGGGCAGGTAGCATAGAATTGTTTTGGTTGGAAGAGACCTTTAAGATCATTGAGTCCAGCCATTCACCCAGCACTGCCAGGTCACCACTAAACCATGTCCCTCAGCACCACATCTACACGGCTTTTAAATCCCTCCAGAGATGGGAACTCCACCACTGCCCTGGGCAGCCTGGGCCAGGCCTTCACAACCTTTCTGGTGAAGAAATTTTTCCTAATACACAACCTAAACCTCCCCTGGCACATCTTGAGGCTGTTTCCGCGTGTCGTAGCATGTGTTCCTTGGGAGAAGAGACTGACCCCCACCTTGCTGCAGCCTCATTTCAGGGAGTTGTAGGTAATCCTGTATGCTTATGTTCTTTGATTCAGATCTGCTGGAGGAACAGGTAGCCTGAATCAAAGAAAGGAGTGTATAGCACTGCTGTGCTGATATATCACACTATTTTACTGTCAGCTCAACCGGTTAAGTACTTTATCCAGACACTCTTAAGCCCCTCTCCATAGCAGTGTTCAGTCTGAACTACGCATCTGTTAACACAATATATCCAGATACTTTGCAGCTCACATGTCCTAGCACAGAGTGCTGCCTCTTGAGCAGACCTCAGCTACTCCTTTGTGCCGTGCAGGCCTCCTGCCTACACCGTCCATCAGTCGTACTTCAGCTCTCCCGCTGTTGGAGAGGCATAGCTGCCATACCAGTCTGCAGAGACTTCCCTAGCCGGCACATTGGCATTGCATTGTTAAGTTTGTGGCAGCGCTCTGGTGGGTAACAGCAGAAGAGGAGGAAAAGGATGCTGTATGTATGTGTGTACGGGAGTATTGCCTCGTCTGCCTTCCCACTGCACCCTGCAGACAGGCTGTAAGAAAGCATAAGAGTGTTGTTCAGGGCTCTCTACATCTGTTTAGGTGCTCCTGGGAGAAAGTGGGAGTCAGAGCTGGAGCTCTGGACCTGACAAATACAGTCGTCTGGATCGGGAGCTGCAATTAGCAAATTCACACTTCATCGAGGAACAGCAAGCTCAACAACAGGTAAGGCAGCTGGCACCGTGCAGACTGAATAGCTTTGCTTGCCAGTCCTTGGCTGGTCTGGATCCAAGAGCCAGACAGCCCTTCTCTTTGCTTGCAGCATATAACTGTGCATGCACAGCTTTGGATGCATCTTGCTGCAGAGTTTTTAACCCTTGAGGCTTGGGTCTTCTGCTCTGCACAAAAGCAAACAACATGATCTGGAGACTATAACATGCTAAGCTTTGATACCACAAGGATTGCTGAAATCCTTGGAAGAGTAGAAATGTTGCAAACAGAAAAGAGATCGTTTCTCTTACGCAACTTCCCCTGGTTAAAACACAAGCCGATCTTTGCTGCTGTTTGTGTGCATCTTCATCACAACGGGCTAGGAGCAGGAGCACGTGCGTGCTTCCTTTTCCTGCCTTTGTCAACATGAGATTCGTGAGAAAGCCTGTGCGAGGGCTTTGCGAGAACCCCTGGCGAGGTGCTTCCCCACTGCTGCAGTTCACCCAAACGTGGGCCTTTGAACAGGCAGCTTCTTGAAGGTGATGAACTCTGTTAAAGCTCCTCAGCTGTGAGGCCACCTCAGCTTTCAGACGAGTTTTACCTAGTGGCTCAAGGAAGATAAATAGATTCAGAAATAGGTAACTAGGGTAAATCTAATCCTTAGCGTGACTGTGCCCTGAAAATGACTTAAAACATTATCAGACTTACTCCTTTGGCACACTGGGAGCCGGGCTTGCTATTTTTAGCTGTAGAAGCTGCTACAGCCTTTTACTTACATTAACCCCATGTTAGCTGCAGGTTGCATTTCCCAGGCACAGCATCAGCACAGCTCCCTGGTACCTGCTGCAGGCAGGGTGGGGCTTGTGGAGGTTTTGATGACCAGGCCCTGTTTTCAAGAATCACTTAAGCAGAGAAGGGAGTGGGTACAGCTGAGCTGAGGCTGGATTTGCAGGGATATTGGGAGCCTGGGCTGTGGGGATGCCATGCTGGGGAGGCTTTCCTGCAGCTGTCACTTCTCCAGCATTTCTTAGGAATGTGGTCCTCATTCCTGGTGCCTTTGGTCTGTGCCTACGCCCCACAGCTGATGTTGGCTGAGCAGCAAGTGTCTGTCCACTGGGTCAGCTGGCTCTGACCCAGCTGCAGGAGGCAGCAAACCTGTAATTGCCCATTTTCCTTCTCTTTGGCCCCAGTTGATTGTGGAGCAGCAAGATGAACAGTTGGAGCTGGTCTCTGGCAGCATTGGGGTGCTGAAGAACATGTCACAGCGCATTGGCGGGGAGCTGGAGGAGCAAGCAGTGTAAGTGTGAGACGCAACCGAAAACCCAATGTGGGGCTGGCTGCAGCACAGCTGGAGCTCCTGACACACTCATCTCCATTAGGGCCTTGAATTTACTAGTCCCTCAGGCAGCATCTCTTAGCCAGCCTTTGATTTGAGGCAGTGGAAAGCATTTCTTACTGCAGCCTGCAAGGATCCAACCGCAGCCTCGTTTGTTTGCAAGCCTGCACCTAGGGCAGGCTTACCTGCCATATTACCTTCCCTTCTTTCTCCTTTTAAGCACACTAAGGCACACAGTTAGCTCCTTGGCTAAGATGAGGGAAGGAGGTGCTGTGCAGTGGGAATACTGGAAGTTTTCCCACTCCACAGGGTTTTGTGCTGCCTCTGGATAACTGCTTGTCCCGGGAGTTTTCAGCTCTGCCTTGCCGCTTGGAAACAGGCAGCACACACAGAGCTGCTATTCATAGCTAAAGCTAAAAATAACCCCCACCCACACAAAGGGTTAAAGGGTAGCTCTCAAAGTAATTTGCATCCACTATTTACATAGAAATTAGATTTCTTTCCTAGTTCTGGTCCTTTGCAAACAAGCACATGAAGTTTCCAGTTAGGCAGGCTAAGAACTCCCACTTCCAGAGAGGCTTGAAGAGTTCTTTCCTGAAGACCCTCCTGGTTTGGCTGATAGGAGCCTGGAGGGTTATGTCACTTGTTAAGCGATGTCTTCTCTGATGGAGAGAAAGAGCTTTAAACCCACCTCCTGTATGATATCTTGCAGGATGAGAGTCTTCTGCTCTCACGGAAGCAGATCAGTGTGGTGTGTCTGTTTCCAGATCATCACGTAAGCCATCTGTGCTTGCTAGACAGTAGCAGATAACTACCACGAGAAGTTTTTTACAACTGTCTTTTTTCCCCACAGAATGAAGGTTTAACAAGTGCCCTAGAACTCCAAGTGAAGGAAGCTGTCCTTTTAAACATATTAAGCTTTGAAGTCCCACTGGCTGGAGACGATCAGATTGATACCTTGTTTCTGGATGTGCTAGTTTCTCTTCATATGGGTTCTTTGCACTGACAAAGTACAGCTTCAGGAAGGCTTTCAGATTCATTACAGTTGCTGTGTGGAGGAAATAGAGGGGTAACTTCCATGCAGAGCTTAAAAAGCACCTTAACAGCAATTGCAAATCTCATTCCTGCTTGATGCACGACTAGAAAAAAAAGCTTTTAGCTTCAGCTGCAAGCCCTGAACAAGAAGATTGAAAGTCCAAGCTGGCACCTAGATCTACCTAAACAATCTCTGCTAATCACAGATTATAAATTACTTTCCTCTTAGAAGTAGGAGACCCCCCACTCCTCACCTTGGAGAGGTGTGTAGAGCTCAGCCACAAATATGCAGCAGGGACCAGTTTAACAGGAGTACCAGGTGACTTCCCACCAAAGCAGAGCTGCTGCTTCAGCAGGTTTTTTTCCCCACCTTGGGTGCTTTCAGGAGACTGGGCCACGTTCATTTTCTCTGCCAAGGTGCGATAGACTGGTCACATCAGCATTTTGATCAGTGTGCGTGAATGCACTGAGATACCCTGAATGGATGTGCCACTTGCTGACGAGCACTTTTATGTCCCCAGGATGCTGGACGACTTCTCCCATGAGTTAGACAGCACTCAGTCACGGCTTGACAACGTCATGAAGAAGCTCGCCAAAGTGTCTCACATGACGAGCGGTAGGTCCTGGGAAATGGGATCCGGTCCTGGAAAGGGAGAGACAAGCCCTTGGATCTTTGGGCTGGGACACTACATGCTCACTGACAGCCAGCACAGACCCGAGCAGAGGGGAGCGAGCAGCTCTTGGCTCTTGAAAGAAGGGGAGGACTTCCAAGCCCTGCAGCTGCTCCTGCCCAGACACCGCTCCGCAGCCTTTGTTTTATTTACAGATGCCTTTCTATTTATGCTGCTACTGCTGTGGTGGGAAAATCCCCCTCTAGGTGGTCGGAGGGGAAGCTCTGCAGCCACCTCTTCTGCTGCAGTTTTGGGCTGCCTGTGGAAAAAAATGTGTGTGGCTTCCCCCACACCCAACACTTGCCTGTGGCAAGCCCCTTCCCAAATCCCACCTGCCCTCGGGCTGCTGGCGCCTGTTGCCTGCAGGCTTGTTGTCAGTCAGATACATCTCTTAGCTGGCAGAGGAAAGAGGCAATTTCTGTGCTGAACCCACGAGAAAAGTCCTTATAAGGCTGTGCTTGCAGCCGGTGGGCTGGCGGACGCCGCAGCAGAGCAAACAGGAAGCCCAACGTGCCTGCCGGGAAGTCCCCTGCCGCCAGCTCTCCAAAGGCAAGCTGGCGGTGTGCCTGGCCGTCACCTCCTCCATTGCCCTTCTCCCCTGGGTGCTTGGGTAGCATGTGGAGGCAGGGGCAAGGCAGGAGGAGGAGCGTTCCTGTTTTGCAGGATTACGCTGGCTGGGGGATTTATGAGGTTGTGGAAACACAGTGCTAGAGAGACTGTTCTGAGTGCAGACTGTGCACTGTGGGTCACACAAGCCTTCTGATCTCCCCTTTCCTCTGCGATAAAACACTTCCATCATTGTAGAGTGCTTCCAAGAGTTGTGAAAGAGCATTTTTGCTGTCCCTTGCATCACACATGCTGGGGCTGGCCAGGAGGGCTCTTCCCCAGGTAGCTGCTGTGCCCAGAAGTTGGGGGGTGCCAGCAGCACTGTCCCTGCTACTGCACCATCATCTCTGTGCTACTGCAGAGGTGGCCATGGACAGACAGCAGCTCTAAGAGGTAATGCAGTGTTGAGCTTCTGCAGCGTGTGAACGGGGACAGCGAGGTCTGAAGACATCCAGGGGAAACCTCATTCCTGGTACTCTCATAAGGGGAGCTCTTCCTGGCAGAGCTCTTTTGGGCAGTTTTCACCAGACCCCTTGTTCCTCTAGCCAACGAGTTATTCCATAAATGAGCAGCAACACACAGCAGCTCTCTGCTTATTTCTCCCAATGGCTTTTGAACCAGTTTATCAGATCTGTTTGAACTCGGTTGGGGAGAAGCCTCAACATTCCCACAGATGTCCCCAAAACGGGGTGTATCCTGGAGGAGGAGCGTGTTTGCTCTGCAGTGGGAACTGCTGCTTTGGGTTTTTATGGCTTCTTGGAGCTTAAGTTGGGCTCCTAGCAGTACAGTGAAGAGACGCTCTCCCCAAATTTTCCTTCCCTGTTTAAAGCAGGATGGCTGACACTTCATTTTCCTTCCAGATCGACGGCAGTGGTGTGCAATTATCATCCTCTTCATCATCTTGCTGGTGGTGCTCATCCTCTTTTTAGTCCTGTGATGGACTGAACTTCCTCGGACGCCCCCTCCCCACCCCCTTGCCCCGTAGCTCGGGGAAATGAAACTCTCACCGTTTCCGTCCACCCACAGAGATCCCCGGCAACAGAACCTGCAGCCAGCTCTTGCCATTCTCCTCTGAGGACTGTGGCTCGGCTCTGCTGGTATCTCATCTGGCTCTGGGGAGAGGGGGTGGAGGACTGGAGCTGCCTCCTCCCCCCGGCGCATTGCCATCTGGGCCTGGGCTCCAGGTCTGGACCTAGGCAGCTGGAGGGGGTCTTTACCCACCCCACACAGGTAGGAGCTGGTTGCAGCAGTCCCGAACTGCCTGCGGTCGCTTTCAGACACAGCAGTGAGCCTTGGGGAGGACCGGACCAGGGGGAGGAGAAATTTGTTAGTTCACTGAGCATTACAAACCACATTGCCAGGCACAAAAGCATTACTGAGAGGAGGGGTGGCGTGAAAGCCCATGAAACCAGGGAGGGGAGCCCCGGCTGAACTCCCCCAGCCCCACACTGCCTGCTCTGCTGCCTGCCTTCCTCCCATGGGCCAGCTCTGTGCCACCAATTTACCACAGAGATAGCCCAGTGAGTCTGCAGTGGAGCAGTCATATCCACCACTCCTTAGCGGTAGCTGACACACAGGGTGTAGTGTCCCTCCATCAGCTGGCTGGGTGTGATTAGAGACCCTGGAACTTTAAAGGCAGGTTGGTGCATGCAGAAAACCATCAGCTGGAGAGTGAGCTCCTTAAAGCTTTGAAAATTGCCTCCTTCGTTATACAAGCCGCTAAAGCTCATGGACTGATGCTTTCTTCGCCCTTGTATAACCAAGCAACCGCTTCTGTTTAACAGCTGCTTCCCTTTGGCAAGTGATTTGTCAGGTCTGAAATAACTTATTTTTTTTAAGGAAGAAAGAAAAGAAAAAAAAACTTTAAAGATTTTTTTGATGACCGCTCAAGCCGCGTTCTCTCTGCGGGTGCACGACGTGCGTTGTCTTAGCAATGGGGCTTAATTATGTATTTTAAGTGCATATGAACTTGTAAATAGGATGTCTTAATTTTTCCCCAGCTGCTATTTTCTGGACACCTCCATTGTAAGCAACCAGAAGGCACGAGATTTAAAGCTAGGTCATATTTTCTGTATCATTTCCCAGTCTTTTTGTTACTTCTCAGTTGTTTGTCACTTGAGTTGTCCCAGCAGCATTGGATAGCCCAGCTGTCTCCTTTGTACAGTGAATTAGGGACTAGCCGAGTAGCCGATACCAAAAGGTGGTGAGGAGAGCTCACCCTGGCAGCTTCCCTGGGGGGAAGTGCAGGCAGGGGTTTCATGCTGCAGATGCTAATTGCAGGATACGGGGCAACTCTTCAGGAAAGCAAAAATGATTCTGTGCTAAAGTCTGCTCCTGCATTTAAGTTGCAAATGCCAAAAGAGCGGGGACGGGCTGGCTTACGCCTCCCATCTGGGTCTCAGATGGAGCTGGGGGAGGAAGTTAATTGGTGCTGCCGCTAAGACTTCTGCTGAAATCTCAAATCTCCCCTGAAAAATCATCCTCCCCAAGCAGGAAGCTCACTACCAGACCGCTTTACCTCTGGGATGCTCCCCACTGGGTTTGTGGCTCCCTTCAAGCAGCGGCATGACCCCTCCTGTGTCCCTCACCGCAGGCGCCAGGCTCTGACAGCCGCTGGCTCTGTGCCTTCTGCAGTCCGGTTGCCGGACAGGGCTGGGGAGGGGGGTTGTCAAGAACGAGCTGCCCTGCATGCCTAGGCGGGTGCCCTTGTCATTAACGCACACCTTAGTGCCGACCCACACTTGTTTTTTCAGCCCTCGCTCTTCACCCTTGCAGACCACCTCACTTCTTTTGGTTTCACTCCAAGAAATCGGTGGCAGCTCCTTTCCAGGGCTGGCTGTCGCAGGGTCTGTGCAGCTCCTCAGACTTGATGCTTCCCCAAGAGCAGGTTCCCGGGACCATGGGGCTTGCCCTTGGCCAATGCTTGCCCATCTCCAAGCCCGGCATTTTCAGCACAGTTGTGCATCCTCCAGGAACGCCTGCCAGCATCACCGCAAGCCACCAAGCTGTCTTCGGGCCCTTTTCCTCTTTACATTTGCTTTTTCTGTTGTTGTCAGTTCCCCTTCCATTAACACTAAATAAATGCACTGCTGCTGCCCAGTGTGGCACAGTGGAGATCACCAGTCCTTGCGGTGACCCTTGTTTGCGGGGACAAACTGAGAGGGTGAGGGGTGGGTTTCTTCCCAGAAGAGCTCCCGCTGCCATCTGTTGGGCATCAGCCTCCTGGTTTTAAGGCCTAAGTGGCAATTGCGGTCTCTGGAGTCCTCTCTGTGCTGTGGGCAGCTGCTGCCCAGATGTGGGGCATCACCGCACAGGACAGCCAGCGCTGCTTTGCCTCCCAGAGAGGCTTGTCCCTGCACAGCCATCCCAGCACCAGTTTCCGCTTCTGTGGCTGGGGCAGCTGAGCTTTCCCTCACCAATGCCATGATGCTGTCACAAGGTGGCTCTTGGAGCACCTAAGCCATGGGAAGCCATGCAGCAAAGCCCCTGAGCCCACCCAGAGACCTCCCCCCCTGCCCAAGGATGGGAACAGGGAGCACCCCCAGCACAGCTCTCAGGGGAACACTGACCCCAGGAGCCTCCCATCCTTATTTCCCCACCACATAAACCAAACAGGTGCTCAGGCCCCAGAGAGGGGTTCCCTCAGCATCCCAGCTCAGCCTGTCCCCAGGACCATGCAGCATGCCACCATCTGTCACTCTGCAGCCAAAACACATGTTCAGTGCCATGGACATGCCACCTACCATGGTTACACCAGCCTGGGAGGGCTCAGCCCCATGTGAAGGCACCTACATGCTCCCCAGCACCCATCTCCAGCTCCCACACCCACCAGCAGCCACACAACCCCAGGGCTGGGACATGTCCTGTCCTATCCTCCCAGCCAAGTGTGATCCCCCAGCCCCTCTGTGCCACCCACAAGCCAAACACACTATGTTTTGTGATTACATGTTTGGGTTTTTTTTTTTTCCATTTTGAAATAATTTAAAAGGAACCCACCAGCCCATGGGTGCAGGTTTCCAGTGCTGGCAGGGAACCCCACATCTGGGGATGCAGGGTTGGGGTGTCTCCAAGCTGGCAACCAGCAGGACAGACCCACCCTGGCTAAATGGCAGGGCTGGGCTATCCCCTGTCCCCATGCTTGGGACAGCTCCTGGAGATGCTGGACACTGTCTAGGGGTGTCCTTGGTGCCACTCTGCCTCCCAGAAGTAGGAAGCCCCAACTGGGAAGACCCAGCTTGGTCCACACCACACTGTCCTGCAGCATCCTGGGACACTGTCTTCCCAGGAACTGTACTGGGGCTACCGGGGCGGTGGTCGATGCCTGAGCACACGGAGGGATAGGGTGTCCGCCTGGAGCAGCAGCTCACGGATACGGGCGAGCCCCAGCCCTGAGACAGCTGCCCCATTGACCTGCAGGATCTCATCCCCCACACCCAGGAGCCCTGCATACAGCTTGGCCGTGCCGGTGTCTGCCATCTCCTGCACGTAGACACCTGTGGAGAGGGAGAGGAGTGGGTGAGCCCTCCAGGCAGGGCTGTACCCCACAGGGGTGCCCAGGGGCCTGTGCACAGCAACAAATTCACCATAAACGGACCTTTGGGAGAGGCTACATGTTCCAAGCCAAGGACTAATGGACACATGATACCATGTGTGGCCAAAGCCACACATGTGGCATAATCTCCCCATCTAATGTCACCCCTCTGGGGCTCAGCAGAGATAGAGCAGCCCATTGGGATGAGAGCCCATGTGGAGGGGCTATGCTGTGCCTCACACAGGGTTCAGGTGAAGCTTTGGGACAACCCCACCATACCTGTGTCAGGCCGGCCGTGCCCAGAGGTGACACAGAACCCAAAGGTGCCGTGGGGGGGTCGCTGCAGTTCCAGCTGGCTGGTGCCATCAGAGAAGACCTCCACCACGCGCCCTACTGCACGCGGCTGGCCGGGTGCCCCAATGTCCTCCACGCTCAGCGAGCGCCGTGGCCCCAATCTCCCCTTCCTGCAGGGAGAGGGGAGATTAGGTGAGTGGGGACACCAGAAAGCTGCTAAGGGTCAGGTGATGTGGCTCCCCACTGCACTAAGCTGCCACATGTGGCTGGGCACCCCAAAACAGCCTTCCCTGGGACATGCTGGGCCCCGTCCTACCTGTCAGCCATGGTCTGGGGCAGGAGATAGGCGCTGGCACGGGGTGTTTTCCCCAGCAGGGGGTGCAGGCTCTGGACAGAGGCAGCTTTTTGGGGCCGGCAGAAGGGTGACACCTGGGGAAAAGCACCCAGTTGAGATGGGAACAACCATGAACACCATGCAACACCACAGCCCTTCACCCGCCGATGTGCTGAGGGAGCAGGGGGTGTGGGGGCATCCCACACCTCCTGTTCCCCCCCTGCTGGAGCCCTCCCCAAACCACTGGTGTCACCTGCCCCATGCCAGGACACCCACCCAAGGAGCAGGGTTTCTTGCGGAGGCACCTCACTGCTCATCTGGCTGGGACACACAAGCAATGAACCCAACCCAAATTACCCCATTTCCCCTACCCAAATCTGCTCTTCTACCCTCCTCATTCCCTCCTTCCTCCTCCCACTCCTTGCTTCACAGAATCACAGAACGGTTTGGGTTGGAAGGGACCTTTCAAGGTCGTTTAGCCCAGTCCACTACAGTAAGCAGGGACATCATTAACTAGACCAGGTTCCCCAAATCCCCCTCTAACCTGATCTTGAACACTTTCATGGATGGGCATCCACAATTTCTCTGAGCAGTTTGTTCCAATGTCTCACCATCCTCATAGTACAGAGTTTCTTCCCAATATCCTGTCTGTATCTCTCTCTTTTAGTTTAAATCCATCACCTCCTGTCCTGTCACAACAGGCCCTGCTAAAAAATCTGTCCCCAGCTTTTTTACAGGTCCTTCTAAGTACTGAAAGGCTGCAATCAGGTCTTCCTGGAGCCTTCTCTTCTCCAGGCTGAACAACCCCAACTCTCTCAGCCTGGCCTCACAGCAGAGGGGTTCCAGCCCTCACATTGTTGCTGTGGCCTCCTCTAGCCCCGCTCCAACAGGTCCATGTCTCTCCTGTGCTGAGGACTCCAGAGCTGGCCCCAGCACTGCAGGGGGGACTCCTCAGAGCAGAGCAGGGGGCAGGATCCCCTCCCTTGCCCTGCTGCCCACACTGTTGGGGATGCAGCCCAGGATGCTGTTGGCTTCTGGGCTGTGAGCTCATGTTGCCAGCTCATGTCCAGCTTTTCACCCACCAGCACCCCCAAGTCCTTCTTTGCAAGGCTGCTCTCCAGCTCTTCACCCCCCAGCCTGTGTTGATATAGATGCTGTGGTCCTGGTGACAGCCAGCAGCAGGCAGGCATTAGGTTGCCTCTCCTTTTGGAAAGCTCGTGTCCAAACTAACAATTGCCCACATGCAAAACCCCTTCCATGGGGGAACCACTGCACCTCACTGCAGTGAGGGCTCTGGAGGGGGACACAGCAGTGCCAGATGCCCTCTGCACCATGGTGAACCTCCCAGTTCATAACTGATTTCCAGCCATTAAAAGCACAGTGCTGACAGCCCAGGAGAAGAAAACACATTAGAAGGAGAAAAGTCTGGCCGCGGGATGCGAGTGGAAGAGAGTTGATATGGTGGAGACAAAAGGAAGGAAGGAACAGGATTAAACACAAATAACAGTTAAGTCCAGAATGAGGCAGGATGGCTTGGTGGGATTAGTGCATTCGTCTTTCATCTCCCTAGGGATGTGGGTATTTATCTTCCTTTCTGGCCCAGACTAACGCCTGCTGCAGTCCACAGGAGTTCTTCGGCCAGCTTCAAAGGATGTGAGAGTGGGGTGTAAATAAGAAGATGAGGTGGGACACAGCCCTGATGCAGGCCGGGCACTTTCCCTGCTATGCCGAAAACAAACCCAGCTTCCCGCTGCCGTGAGATGGCTGTGGGGACTCTTCCTGGGGACACACAGGGCTCCTACCTTTGCTAATGTCCTCATACTCCAGCCAGAGCTGCCTCTGGACCTGCTTGTTGGGATACCAGATGGAGCAGGACTCCTCAAAGCCATAAACTGCCTCCTGGATGTAGTGGTTGCCAAACTGGTCCAGTAGCGCCACAAAATCTCCACGGGAGGTGGCTCCGTCCAGAGAGTGAAGTGCATTGCTGAATGCTGAGGAGGAGATGGGAGAACACACTCAGATCCCAGAGGACCCCAAGCCCTTGCCACATCCCTACACACTTGCAGTGGGCAACCAATCTCTAAGCCCATCACCTGCCAGAAGGCGGCTGTGTGTCCTCTGGCCAGCCCTTTTACCTTCTACCCCCCAGATCCACATGCTTACACTGGGAGATGGTCAGCTGGTTGAGCCGGACGTGGTACATGACGGACTGCACCTTCCAGTGCTGCAAGAGGGGGTACCCAGACACCTCACTGAAGTTCACCATCCCTGCAGGAGAAAGGACACAGGGGCTTAGTACCGCTGTCCAGGGATGCCTCGGTGGTGGCAGTTGCTGCAGCCCCTCATGCCATGCCTGGGGCAATGCAGCCAGAGGGGTGGGGAGCTACTGGGGAGAAGGACTGTGCACACCCCACGTCCCCACGGAGGCAGCAAGGCATTCGGAGCTGTGGGTCAGCAGTTCTCTGGCAATTAAAATCCTGGCTTTTGAAGGAAAACATGCAGGCTCGTTTCATCCGGCCGGCCGGGGCTCTGCGTCGGAAGATAACGAGCCTCCTCCCATACCCCCTCCTGCTTCCTTCCCAAGGCATGCCCAGGTGTGCTAATTATTTCGCTAATGAGAGTTGGGCTTTTTAATGAGCTGTTTTCCAGCCTAGGAACGGTCACTGTCAGGCCACATGTACCCAAGTATGGCCAACCAAGAGGGCCTGGGCACCCTTTGTCCAGGACTGAGCAGAGCAGGACATGTGTATGGGGGAAATCGCACGCCTGTTAATGCTCATGCTCCATTGGGACATTATGGCAATGCTAGAGCTGAGCAGGACCTGGGGTTTCTCTTTCTACAGGCAAAGCCATCTTGTTCTCCAGCCATTTAACTGTGAATTATGGGAGCCAGAAATTTATGGAGACCAGGGCTGGGTCCTGCCCGAAACATAAGCCAAGGCACTTAGCAGCTCAGCTTCCATGAGCAGAGGGACAGAGAGGCCACCAAGCCTGGACGAAGCCCCAGAAGGTCATAAAATCCCAGCATGGTAGGGGTTGAAAGGGACCTTTGGAGATCATCTCATCCAACCCCCCTGCCGAAGCAGGGTCACCCAGAGCAGGTTGCCCAGGATCATGTCCAAGCACATTTGGAATCTCTCCAGAGAAGGAGACTACACAACCTCGCTGGGCAGCCTGGGCCAGGCTCTGGCTTCCTCACAGCAAAAAAAATTCTCTTCTTGTTCAGATGGAATCTCCTGTGTCCCAGTTTGTGCCCACTGCCCCTTATCCTGTCACTGGGCACCACTGACAAGGGTCTGGCCCCATAATCTTGACCCCCTGCCCTTTAGATATTGATAAGCATTGATTAGATCCCCTCTATCTTCTTCAGGCTAAACAGCCCCAGGGCCCTAAGCCTTTCCTCGACACAGACATGCACTAGTTTCCCCCAGCATCTTCCTAGTCTCTTCTGGACTCTCTCCAGAAGAAGTCAGTTGAAGGGTGCTCATGGCTCTGATTTTTGGTGACTGAAGCATCCCTCAGTGTGCCACAGCAGGATGCCAGGACACAGCCACCTCCTCCTTTGCATCTCTGCTGCCGTACAGCCAACACAGCACACCTCTGCTTGGCAAATTCTGCTGCTAAACAGCCACCCAGCAGGAGTTCAGGAAGGTAACAGCAGGCATCTCCCCCAGCTCCATAATGCGAAACTAAGGTGGAGGATCAGGATAAGATCCGTTGCCTTTCAGTGCCTCTCCCTTCGGTGCCGGCTGCTACCAACAGCTTCAAAGCCTTTGCTCCTCCCTGTGCAATGTTTATGCAAAACCAGCCCTTCCTTACTCAGCAGCTCTGCCTCTCGTGTATTCACAGCAACATCCAGACCTGCTTATTGACAAGCGGAGAAGATTTTACTACTTCTCCTTTTTCCTTTTTGCCTTAATCAGCCACAAAGACCCAGCAGAGCAGTGGGAAATGAATATGATAATTTACTGGCTTCTCCCTCCCCGGTGTAATTGCCAGCAGAGTCCTAGTCCCACCAGCCCTGCCATGATGCCTCCCTTACATGAATGTAACCATGTCAAAGGCTGCAGAGACCCATCAGAAGGTAGGTGTCCTCCAGCACCTCCGGATCATCCCCATGGCTGCAGGGGTGACCCATTGACTCAGCTCTGCAGGGACCCATCAGCACCCTCTTCCCTGCCTGCATCTGCCTGCACACACATCGACATTGCCATGCACCCATCGGACCATGGGTACTCCCCAAAACCCTTCTGGGCACTACCAAACAAAGCGAATATACAAGGTCTCATAGAAGACCACCTTGTAGGCACCTTCCAAAACATCTTACTATCCACATCCCTCATTTAGTAGCTGCCCAGTGTCCTTGGCCATTTCAGCCAATAACAACAAGCACTGAGGAAACAAAAGGTATTTAGGGGTGCTGGCAACTTGGTGGAAGAAAGGTAAATCCTTGAAAGTTGTCTAGGTTGACGTTCATGACCCACGATGCTCTGGCAGGACAAATTGAAATGTTCTAGTTTGGTTGCAGCAGGTTTTGAAAGCTTCTTCATGACAGCAAAGTAATTTGGAAATCAAATAAAAGGTGTTTGGAAACCTTTTTGCCTTAAATTTTAAAAAAACATCCTTTTTGCAAATATCCCAACTATCCAATGGATGTTTGAGCTTTTATGCCACACAATTAATTTACAGCTGCTCCCTCTCCTTCATTTTTAGGGCCTTCCTCTTAGCACTGCTGCTGCAGCAGGTGAGCATGGGATGCTTAAGCCAGGCTAGGTGCATCCCATGGTAGATATATCCCCCAGGAGGTGTGGGTGCCAAAGCTGGGTGTGCCAGCAGCTGCCCCACTGGGAGAGACATGGGTCCAGCTGGACTCACCAGTGAGGAACTCGGGGTCAGGTGTGGGGTCAGAAAGCTCCTCTTGGCACTGGTTCTCCAGGGGCACCGTGGCCACCACCAGCCCATCCGGCAGCTGCTGCTCCAGACCTCGGGCAAAGTTGTTCTGCCTAGAAGTCAATTGCAGAGAGGAGGGCAGGGCTAGGAACTGCTTGGGATCATCCCAATCAGCCAGCAATCCGTCCCAAAAAACCACCCCGCACCAAGCCTTTCCTTTGGGCATGGGTGGCTGCTCTCAATGAAAAGCTTCAGATACAGTCTCCCCACTAGCCCCTCCATCCCCTGCAAAGCTTGGCCAGACACGGATGGACCAGGCAGTCTGCCAAGGTCCAGCATCGGACTGCTTCCCATGCCTTCTTCTTGGAGAGGATGGCGAGGTCTGACCATGCTGGGGTCACCTCCCCATGTCCCCAGCTCACCTGAACGTCCCTTTGAGCACCTGCCCTGCAGCCACCTCCTTGGAGTGGTTGTTGTAGCCATAGAAGAGCTCCCCAAAGAGCGTCTGGTTCATGGGCAGCTCACGGGGCTCACCGCAGTCCCCTGCCTCAGGGCATGACTCCGAGATGAGCTGGCATGACCGTCCATCTGTGCCCAGCTTGTAGTCCTCTATGCACCTGGGAAGCCAGCATGGGGTCCATCATCAGCTGCAGCCCCTGCCAGTGGAGACTGAGACCACCAGGCCACCCCAGCAAGGACACCAGGAATGAAGAGAACTCCCTCCCAAGCCATCCAACCCTATGAACTCAGGGTGGCAGTGGCAAGGGACAGCAGAACCTTGGGGGCGTCCCCATGGGTGGGGTGGTGATGGCACACTCACCCACAGAACATGAGGATGTTGTAGAGCAGGGGGTCCTCAGGCAGGGGGACCATCTGCTGCAGGCAGAGCTGCTCACAGCCCCCGTTGAAGCCATCTGAGCAGTCCACACCAACATGACGGTCGTAGCAGCCCGTGCCGTCCTTCATGGGGCTCAGTCCTGTTGGGCACTAGTTGGGGGGAAGCGAGAGGTGAAGCCCCCAGGGAAGAAATGTGGCCCTGGCAGTGAGATGGAGGGGAGGGCTCCAGTGCTGTTCTCCACTGGAAACTACAGCTTGAGAAATGCTCGGGGGTTCTGGGATAGCACCACCACTCAGGGCTGAAGATATTCTTCCTGCCTCCTCTGTGCAGCTCCTGGGGTGGGAGCTCCTCAAGCCAACCCCCACCAAGGTAATGTGCTGGCATCAACCCTGCTCACTGGCACCCAGTTCTGGTGACCACCAAATCAATGGTGCCCTTTCCAAACCCACCAGCTGCCCCCAGCTCACAGCCCCGCCACCCCAATGTCCAGCTCTGGTGGCAAGACACCCCAGCTCTACAAGCCCTCCCATTTCAGGGCACGTGCTTTCCCTGCACAGCAGAGTAGCTGCAGCAGTGACAGGAGACATGCATGAGGGACATGGGACCTCCTGGAGAAGCAGCAAGCAGATGGGCTCTCACTCCCTCGTGCGTGCGTGCAGCAAAGACAGGGACAGAGGAGATGCCAGCTGGAAAACATCTCTTCCCACTGCAAAATATCCACCCTGAGGTGATGGGAAGGGAGGAAGGGTGCAGCCCTTCTCCCTCCAGCCTCCCCCTCCTTGCTCACACCAAAGGAAATTTGCAGGTCCCCAGGGAACACGCACCACGCAGCCTGTCGAGTCCAGCTTGCGGTCTGAGATGCATCGGAAATTCTTGCTGCAGCCCCCGTTGTCCCGGGAGCAGTCACGGACAGGGCCAAAGGAGTCAAGGAGGACCTCCAGGCTGTCGAAGGAGGAGGAGGTCATCAGCTCTTCCCTGTGAGGAGGAGGAGGAGTGTCACTGCTCCAATGAGATGTTGTGAATGCATGCATGACCGCAGCTGCCGCATAGGTTTTTCTGCAGCTCAGCTTTCCCTTGGGCTGACAGAGAACTGAATGGCAGCCAAGCTTTTAGAGGGATGCAGGAGCTACTGAGATGATGAGCTACCTCCAAAGGCTCAGCTTTGCAGGCACTAAAGAGGGGCAGGTTAATGGACATAGTAACCTCCTTGCACCACCATCGCACCCACCTGACCTCCACCGCGTCTTCCATCACCGTCATGTCGGTCTTGCACTTGGCCGAGGGGTTGATGGCCAGCTCGGCTGGTGGGATGACGAAGCTCTTGCTCAGTGGTAGCCACATGCCTTCCCCCAGGGTGTAGGTGAACCTGCCAGGGAGAGCAGCAAAGGCTGGCATGGAGGGGAACGCTGTCTCTACCCAAAACCAAGCCCTTGGACCTCCTCTCTGCTCTGCAGGGATGCCAGCACAAGCAAAGGGTAAGATTTACCCAAAGACAGACAGGGCAAAGAGAGGTGGCCACTCCAAATGCACCCAAATGACCCCCCAAAAGCACATGGAATTTAAGTAATTGAAAAAAAAAAAAGGCACTTCCCTTTTCAGTAGAAATCCTCCTTCAGAGCCTAAACCTTGCTCTCATCACAAATGGAGAGGAGGAACTGGCTGCTAGGCATCCAGCATCCCAAATGGCAGCTGTAGTCGGACCTTCCCAGCCATGCCTGCGTGTCCCCAGGAGGTGGCACAGGACTGCCGTGCTCAGCCCTGCCAGCTGGGGTACCAGTCTGCCCGGATGCCTTGAATCATATTTTTGAGCCCCGAAACGTGATCAGGTTGCTTTTACCCCTTACCGAAAAATCTTGTCTGATGGCTGCTCACCCAGCACCAAGTCGAAGCCGCGCTGGAAGATGGTGTAGGGCCAAGGCCTGGAAGAGAAACCCAGGAGCATCACATTGGCATCGTGCCCCTGCTGTCCACTCACAGTCCAAAACACTGCCCCTGCTTAGCCCCCAGCTCATGGGCAGAGGGGTCCTGGGATGAGATGGCTCAAACCAAGCCAGGACAAGATGATAGTATAGCCCCACATCCAAGATCTTAATTCTGGGGTTCCTACAACATCCAATCCTTGCCCCAGCTCCAACCTGCCAATAGGTCAGTGGAGTAGTGCATCCTTTATTTTGGGGTACAGTGCACTCCAGTCCCAAGGGAGCATATCAGGTTCTGAGCCACAGCTTTACCACCTGTCTTATTTCCCTTGGGTTTCATTGTTTCAAGAGGAGAGCTGAGGAAGCCTCAACCCCTGTAAGACTTTGCAAAGTGGTCTGGAAGACAAGCTGGAAGCTTGGAGCCAAGCGGGAGGCTGGAGAGCTGATGGGCTGATCTTCTCCACCCCTGCTGCCCTAGATAGCACAGGGTGGTGTGGAATCATGATTTGGTGAGCCTTTGGTGGGACACCCACAGCCACACCACCTTGGGACATGCATTTCCAGCAGCATATCCCTGCTGGCAGAGCATCATTGCAGAGTGAGGCTGATGAGGCAGAGCAAGGTGAGGCACAGAGACCCGACCGTGGTGGGCTTTGAATCAGGCGACACAAAGCCTGCTCCCAAAGCCTAAAGCTTCAAATCCCCTTTGCAAGAAAGCTCAGAGCTGGGGAGAGAAAGATTTTTCCATCCCGCCGCATTGCTGCTGTTACAATTCAGGGTCAGAGCATCAGGTGCTGCTGACAAGCCCAGGGATTTTCTCCAGAGGCAATTACAGCTCTCCTGCACAAGCGCTTTAATTTCTAATCTGAAGTTATTTAAGCAAGGACAATAAATAAATAAATAAATAGAAACCCTGATTGCAGGATTACAGCACGCTGTTTCATTTCCTCACTGGGATACAATACCATTTTTCCCATCCGTCCGGCTGGGAGCGGGGAATTACATTCAACCCGCAGATCAGCTCGCCCTGAATGAGGTCAGCTTTGTCCAGGAAGAGATGTGCTCCTTGCACCAACGCCTTGAATGCTTCATGCCTCTGCCTTTCAGCGCTCCCACAGATGGGTTTTATTCTTGCTTCTCAGGAGCATGCCGGGCAGGGAACAAAAGCAGAGGCAAGGTATTGTTCTCCATCAGCCCTAGTGGAAAAGCAGTTCTGAAGAGCAGCTCCGGGCTTGCACCAGAGCTCAGTGCCAGAGGTGCTGGTAGCTGCTGCACCTCTGCCAGACAGCACATCTGGCAGCCCATGGATGCCAACACATCTGGGACTGGTGGGCTTGGACCTGCTTGGGAGATGGAAATCAGTGCCCAGGCTGTGTTCTGTCCATGCAGGTGGAGAAGAGAAGGCTCTGAGGAGACCTTATACTGGCTTTCCATGACTTGAAGGGGGCCTACAAGGAAGCTGGGGAGGGACTGTTTACAAGGGCATGTAGTGATAGGAGAAGGGGCAATGGTTTTAAACTACAGAAGGGTAGATTTAAATTAGACATTAGGAAGAAGTTCTTTACTATGAGGGTGGTGGAACACTGGAACAGGTTGCCCAGAGAGGTGGTAGAGACCCCATTCCTGGAGACGCTCAAGGCCAGGCTTGATGGGGCTTCAAGCAACCTGATCTAGTTAGAGACATCCCTGCTGACTGCAGAGGGGTTGGACTAGATGACCTTTAAAGGTCCTTTCCA
>JAVSBS010014345.1:0-30435 GCA_033124195.1 Coracias cyanogaster
GTGTGGCTGTTTTCTTCTGTACTTCAGTGTGAGTTTGCACCAGAAAAGGAAACTCTGTTTGCAGAAGTCCATAATGCCTTCTGAGACAGAATAAGGATATTTGGTACAATGTTAAAACACAGGGGCATGGTATCCTTTAAAAGTGACTTAAGAGCTCAGAAACTTTCTTTAAAGTAAGAGAGATACTTTAAAAGTTTGGCCTACATAGTTATTGAAAAGAATTTTAAAGGCCTGATCAAGAATTACAAGTACCAAACTAAGAAGTAGATTTTTAATGCTACAATTGCACATTATTACAATGAGGGTATTACCAGGATTCTGTTGTCTGCTGGGGGAACAACCTTGCCAGCCCCAAGTATCTCCACTTTGGCGTAAGTGCTAAGGAGTCAGACTAGACTCTCATAATGGTTCCTCTCATCCTGAGCAATTCAACCATCTTCCAGAGACAGACCAGGATGTAGTCACAAAATTTATCCCTAATGTAAGCTGCAATTCACTGATCCTCCTATTCTTCCAAGTCTTATTAAAGTACATTAAAAAAAAAAAAAAAATCTGTTCTTGAAGGTTGAGAGTTACTTAAAAGCTCTAGGACATGATTTAATTGGAAAATTACTATTTAATTTTTATTTAGGAGGTGGGTTGTTTTTTGTTGTTTTTTTTTTCTACTAGAGTGTCATTTAGATGTTTCTTTTCCAAACACTAAGAATTCCTGGCATTCCTGGGTGTGAGCATGGCCATATCTCTGTGGCTGTTGCTGGAAAAAAATGCATGGTTAGAGACAGGTTTTTGTCCTTTTTGGCCTTCATGGATTTGCTTCATCCATATACTCTAAATTATAGAGTGGTTTCTAAAAAGATCAATTAAATCTCTTCCTGAAGAGTAGAATCATGCTTAAAACCTGCTGATTTGGGATTTCTAAGTAAAGGTCCATTTTTAAGATACAGATTCTGCTGTCAAGTACACTGCTGTAATTCAGAGTTGTTTCAGCATGGCAGATAGATTTGTATTCATGATGCTGACAGCAGAGGTTGTCTCAGATTTTGATCTAACAGTGAGAGGATTCTCTTCTCTCTCTGTCTAGTCACTTTGGACAATGTTGGTGCAAGGTGCCATAAGTTTCTGCTGTCACTAATTTTCTTGTAAATACCAAAGGGAAAGAGGAATCACAGAGTCACAGAATCACTTTAAAGGACCTTTGAGATCATCAAGTCCAACCATTATTTATCTCTACCATGCCCACTTCTACACCATATCCTTGAGCACACTATCTAGATGGCTTTTAAATACATCCAGGGATGGTGATTCAACCACTTCCCTGGGCAGTCTGTTCCAGTCCTTGATAAACCTTTTGGTGTAGTTTTTCCTAATGTCTAACCTAATCTGATCTGTTCTTCAGAAACATGGTTTAAAGATTGAGCCCAGCTACAGCAGATCATCAAGGACTGTTGCTAGGCATGTAAAAAAAAAAAAATTATGACCAAATCTAATAGCATGACAGTAAGTATTTCAGGTTCCAGCTGTTTTTTCTTTGATTTCTTTCTATCTCCAATTATCTGTGCTGCTGAGAATTAGTTCTGTCTTTCTTTCTGCACCTTTAACTATTGGCAATTCTCTCCCTTTTTCTTTACTTCCTCTCTGACACTGGTGAGCCATGGTTCAAACACACCTGACTATGAGGTTTTCAAGCAACCTGTATATGTCTCCCACTGACTGTAGTATAGTTTGCTATTAAAAGGAGTTCACTTCAGAAAAAAAATGTACCATGTTCTGTGCAGTATCAGGCAAAGCTGGTAAAAAAATATCCCCAAAGTAGGTGTATTTAATGCCACCACTAGTATTGTTTACAGATTGGAAAACAAAAAAGCAAGAAAAAGTAGCCTTTTGCTTTCTTGAGCTGTTTTTTTCTGAACATTTTTATTGTCTGTTAAGAAATGTCTTTAAACAATTCAACAATATTCAGCTTAAAACCATAAGCAGTAACATTGTATCTAGTTTATCTAGTATCATGCTTAAAATACAACATTAGGAACCAGATGTTTGGATCTGGTTTCTTTCTGTGTCCCTAATTTTGTGTTAGCTCATTGGTAATTCACTCAACTTTCCACTGGCTCAGATGTCCCATTTGCTAAAGGGAGTTTAATAGTACTTATTTTTCTGGAGCGTAGTGAGTCTGAATGAATCCTGTATAGATGATATTGTATTTACTGGAGAAAAGATGCTAGGTAAGTCAAAGCAATAGTTTTGTATCTAACTGAATACTTCAATCTAACAGATAGGAGCAAAGCTTACAAAAAATGTTGAACTTTTTTTTTCCCTTGCATATTTCTGCTATTTTTATATCTCAGAACTCACATTGAAATGAATGCCACTTAAATAAAAGTAAATGTTAACAGAATATGTTTTCCCACACACAGTTATATGCTCCCACATCAAAAACTTTAACTTCAAATTTGTTTTCAGACCACACACATTGCCAGGGCAGACTGTAACCGCAGGGAGGCAAATGGCCGTTCTATGTGCTGTTTGGCTGTGGCTCAGCTTTGCTCCTTTGCAGTGGGGCACTGCTTCCTCCCACCACCTACCCACATCTATTAGGATCCTGCACATTCAGCAGGGCAGATGTTTTCTTTCTAATGAAAATAATAGCTCCAAAAAGTTGTTGACTAGCTTTCTTTTACAGTCTCATGGGCTGATCAACTTTCTGTGGGTTTTGAGTAAATATTGGCTGTTGTCAGTGAAGAGTGAGGTGTGCCATGGCTCCATTCACAGCAAAACAATGACACCCACTGAGGAAGGTTGTGTCCCCATCACCAGCTGCAGTAGATAACTTCAGGCTTTTTGCTCTTATGGCCAACAACAAGCTCAGATTTCTTTGCACATGGACTCCCTGCTTCTGCTCCAATCCCTGCATTTGCTTGAGTCCATGCCTCTGCCCTAGCTTTGATTGCTGTTTCAATCTGTGCTGCTTTTTCTAGGGCTTCTTCCTGGCAAGCCTGATAGTTGTCTTTCCGAAAACCTTAAAAGGTGTCATGTTATTTGTTGAGTAACTTGGGGACCAAAACACAGGTGTCAGTTTTGTGAATTCTCAAGCTAACTAATAGGTTTATGGTGACCAGAGAGTAGGTAAGCAGTCTAAAATTCCTTTGCTATGGAGAAGAGCCCTATTCCAAAGGCCTCATCCAGGAGGTGCAAACCTTTCTAAGCCCATGCTTGCTGTGGCACCATAGACCAGTACCTCCATGTCTTTGTGTTTCTTCACTCTACACTGTGGCACGAAATGCAGGGCAGCCACTGCTGGCCTGCAATGCCCTCCCATCACCCTAAGGAAGATCACAGAACCAGGCAGCTAGCCTTGCCCCTGGAGATTTTATTCATGTACTTCAAGCAGGGCTCAGTGTCCTGCTATGTAATTCTTTCTTTTCTGTGTTGTAATTATAACTTCAGAACAAGTTTTTAAATATCCAAATTCCATTTGGCACCTTGTACCAAAATTTCCTGCAGAGACAGAATTCAGACTATTGGATAGAAACCTTTCTGGTCACGTTCCCTCACAGGTGGTCCAAACTGCCCTGCAGTTAGTGTCTGAGAGCTAGTTAATCTGGCAGTGCAGGAACATACATTTAAAAATGCAAGTTCCAGATCTGCCTCAGGTAAGAAGCTTAACTATGTTCTGTACCCTGAAATTGTAGGTATGCACTGGCACACAAACCGCCTGTAAAGAGAACAACCCTGCAACTATCACTTACATGTACTCTTGGAGAGAGATCTGTATTTGGTACATATTCAAAGGCATGTGAGAAGTGTCTGCCTTTTCAAACTAAGGTATCTGGCAAGTTTACTCATGGTAGTACAAATTAATTAAGATAGACGCATACCATTCTCTTCTAACCACAGTAGATATGGAAAATGTATCCTTCAGTGTTTTGGCTAATTTTATTACCTTAAATCAGCAGAGAAGATTCCGTTTCCTTTGCTCATTTGAGGGGAACACTTTAATGAGTGATGGCCTACACAGAAATGGAGAGGTACATAGATGCACCTCATCGAGCATTAAGGTAAATTGCCACAATCAGCTATCTCTCTGCAGTAGTTTGAGCTGTGTAGCCCTGGTCAGGGATCTATGGCTATGGCACTGGAAGGCCCTACAATATTAGCTGAGCTCGTTCAGGTGTGTCTTTGCACTCTAACCCCACCACCTCACTCCAGGGACATGTTGTCCAAACAGGTCAGATGTCTGAAGAGAGGCAACCTTGCCACTGAGTGTGTGGGACCCTGGCTACATCTCACCTTCTTCCATTTCAGGGTAAAAGCAGCGAGCAGGGTAAAAGAGCTGCAGTACTAAACATTCGCAGAGTACTCCTGTATATTCACGGCATATTCCACTGCAAATGGTAGCCTCAGGTAAGAGGCTTTGGGGACTGGAGGGAAATATGCAGAGTTCCGTCACGTTTGTTTAGTGCTGTGACATTTTTGGCAATGTTGTTGCTCATTGTTTAATCCAGGAAGCCAGCTTGGACACAGGCCTGTAGGGTTGGCAGTTTTGTGTCAGAACCTGTATCCAAATCAGCTGAAAAGGTGACTAAAACTTTTACACATCCTGAGCTGGTCATTTATGATGTCCCTTTAAAGATACCATTTATAAACTTGCCTTACAGCTTACTATTAACTCAAAACATTTTTGGACAAAAGGAGCATTTTCACACCATGTCTGTGTAGTTTCTAGCTGATGGACCAGACCCTCTAGGAATCACCTATACATGTGCAATGATTAACTGATAATACCAATTCCCCTGTTGCTTTGCTTGAAACAGGTTGGATAAACTATTAGAATTTTGTAATTTTTTATTAGTGCTGTCAAACTGATCTTGGTTTCCCCTTTCTCTCTTTTGTAATTTATATTTTTACTTCTTGGACATACTGAAGAATTCAGTCCCTCTCCTCCTTAAAAACATCTATAAGGTATATTGTAGAAGATAATGCTCTAATATCTAGATGTAACTAGAAATGTTTGGTTTGTTACAATACACTAACACAATGCTTTCAAACCTGCACCAGTGGCTTAGAGCAATTTCCTATAATGTTGTAAAAAGTGACTAGGAAAGCAAACCCATTCATGGTAAGTCTTAATTTGCTATTCATGGACTTTCACCTCCTCTAGAAAACAGGAAAGGGAAGTGGAAGTCAAAAGACTGAAAAAAAATGCACTAAACATTTTCAAAACTGTAACACAGCGTTGGATAAAAGCTTTGCACTGTATATTTATTAGGTCAAATTCTGCACTTTATCTGGTTAAACCATCTTACTCCAATGTATTGTTTCTAAAATACTATGAAGTAACATGTATGTGTTTCTTGTAATGAACTCTGAGAAGTCTCATCATGAAAAGTGGAATGAGAGTGCAAAATATGTGTTTTTGTGTTACTGGTGCATTACACAAATGTGTAATTCATCATAATTACAGTAACATTGTTTTGATACAGAAGGTTTAATAAAGATGCACCTTTGCTCAGCACCACAAATCTTGCATCTGAAACATTTAAAATACAATTTGTAACTAAAAATTTGGGATGTTTCTTCTTTATAGTACTACAGGAGCATTTTAACTTTTTTTTTTTTTTAAAGAAAGAGGTTATTGTGTTTCTGACAACCACATGCCATATTGTTTCTTTAAAAATTGTGTCTTCCAGTCTGCTCCAGAGTAGTGAAATTACCATGTGAAATTCTCAAAAGTTATTGCACTTTACATATGTTAGGTTTTGTTAATGCAAAAGAGATAAAACTGAATTCAACTTGCAGTGAAATGACAGTCTTCAAATCACAGCAAATTCCCCAAAATGCTAGCCCTGTTTTTGCCTGTCCATTCTGTATGGTATTTGTCAAGAAATAAGTTAACATGAAAATTCAAATGAGTCATTTACTCAAACTTTAAGGCTGAGTATTGAGCAGAACAGTTAATGTCACATTTTCCCACTCAGTTTTGCTCTAGAAATAAGAAATTCAAATCAAGAAATCAGGCTGCCATTATGTTTTTATAGATCATATATCAACGTAAATTTTGAGATGGGTGCAGGCTTTTCTGTAATTCTTTTTAGTGAAAAAAAAAGAAAGGTCTGCATAAAAGCTTTTAGAAATGTCCCTAGGGATCCCAATGAGGTAACGATAGTTTTTGTTAAGAATTAATCTTAGAAAATTTCACAGTATCAAAAGTCCTGAACATTTAAAGAACTACTGCAACTTTAAGAACAGCTCTTAAATATTTAGGATAGCGTAACCCCAGGTCTGACTTTCAAAGGAACTGAGTATTCCTTATTTTGATTGACTCCCAGTTTCTTTCCTCTGAAAATAATCCATTTCAAAATAACTAGAGGTTTAACAATAAGGTAATTTCCAGAAGAATCACTCTTTAAGAGGGGATTTAAAACACATATGTATATGGATGTTTTAAATCCCCATATATGGGGATACATATAAACACGTATCATAAAATCATAGAATGGTTTGGGCTGGAAGGGACCTTAAAGATCATGTAGTATTTGTGCTTTGGATTGCCACAGTCTATATGCAGGACTTTGCACTCAGCCTTGTTGAACATCATGAGGCTCGCAAGGGCACACCTCTCAAGCCTGTCAATGTCCCTCTGTATGGCATCCCTTCCTTCCAGTTTTATTTTTCCATTTAGACTTAGAGTTGATCTAACTCAAAGAACTGGTGTAGTTTCCAGATTCTTTTTGATTTAGCTATAGGTTCTTGATATTGTTTTTCCCTTTTTCAAGGCTTTTTTTCATGAGTTGTAATATTTGTTCCCTTTGAGAGGAACAAAAATACATAATGAAATTAATTTCTTACTTGGAATTACAGGACACATATGACATCTTAGATTTCATAGCAAAGGATATCTCGGCTGTATCACTGGCAGATAACTACAGCTCTAGTCCTTAGAGAGCCATTAGGACTAATATGGAGCATATCACATAATGCCAGTTTTCATTAGGAATTTTGACAGCCCAAGGCAGGCAGGTTTGAATATACAGTATTTTGCTTGTATTTGCTTACATTTTGAGCTGTGTATCCCTGTATTTTGCTGATACATTATCAGGTGAGCTATTAGCCTGGATTACATGGTGACGATTTCATTTTATAAAACAAAAAAAAAAAAGAAAATAAAAATAATTGCTTTTGGGAGATGATGATCCCATTACTTAGAAGAAAAAAATACCTGATGTTAAATTATTTATCAAAATGATCACAACAGAATATGACAACAAGGAATTTAGGTAAGAACTTGAAAATAAGGATTTAGATAATATTTCCTTATTCATGCAGTGCATGTGATTTGCTAAGTCAAAGCCATGTAAGCAATTTTATGTCAAACACTTGGCTTCATAGTGATAGCTACTAGCAAGGAATTACATGTCCCAGTTACTACGGACCTGATAATAGCTGATACTGTATATTTTGGCAGTTTCCTAATGTACCAAATAAGGAAAATTCAAGTGTAAAATATCCATGTATACCATCATTTCTGAAAGAAAGTGCTTCCTGACAAGGCTTCGAGGTTTCGTGGGTGCTTATGAATAGGAGTGATGCTGTCTGTAAGGAAACTGGGTTTGGATTTTGCCCAGGTAAATTTGGTGCATTGATGCTAGTGGGTGCAGAGTAAGAAACCTCCTGAAAAATCTGACTTTTAGAAAGTAGACCTTGTATCACAAGAAATGAACCCAGTTTGTGGCTGGAACACTGTGCAAGAATGCTGCGCAGCCAGGTGTGCCAATGCTTTGGTGCCTACTGCTTCTGGGGCTGCAGCTCACAGCAGAGCTTCCCAACTTAGTCAGGACTGCAGAGCTCCAGTCACCTCCTTTCCGAGCAACAGCAAGATATCATTTTGATCTTTTTTTTGAAACAGACTGATTCATGAGGAGAATAACTGCCAGTCCCAAAAGAAAGTCAATAAAATTCCTTTAAAATTTGGCCTCCAAAGGAGGAACACTACAATATATATAAGCCATAAATATGGCTTATATATGGCAGCATGAGCTGCAGTGGTTAGTATGATGCCTTCTAGGAAATAGGTTTCATTTTCCTATTCTTTCAAGATTTGTTGTACTGTTTTGAGTGACAGAAACTCAGATCTATAGAAAATTGAATGTTTCAAAAGTGAGTATGTTCTTTTCCCTGGGCAGGCACTCTGGCCACCTGAAGGAATACTGATTCTCCTTCTTTGGTGATGACAAATCAGATGGCCTTTTAAAAATACTCCCAAATAGCATTTTTATGACACAAGGATTAGGGAATTTTTATGGTGATTGTTCTAGATTACTACGGTATAACAATTTTCAGTATAGGCAACACAAGCATCATGCTTTTAACTTCAACTGCTAGCTTGAAACCAAAAAAAGCATCCTTTGACTACAGTTCTTGGACTTCATTCAGTCAACCTTTGAAGAAACGGAATGTTTTTTTTTTATAAATCAAGACCTAAACACATGGGGCAATTTGCATGCTGAAGTTAAGATTTGAAGTAACAAAGGATATTGCAACGAACTATGGCGAGGTTTAAAAAAATCAGTACAAAGCTTAAGTTTATTGCCAGTACTGTTCTTGCAGATCAAAGCTATGCTAATGTGGACTAGAGTTACTTTAGTATTTTGCAGCCTTTCACTCCCTCAGTGCGTGTTTTAAGCAGGCATGTCACTTGCTCACTTTTATGAGAAAAGAACTTGAAAAAGCCTTCTGCTTTGAATTGGCCCCCTGATGTAAAAAGTCACAGAGTTGTTAAGTCTCACATTGATTGCTCCAACTTCATTATGTTTGATAAAAGAAATATCTTGATCATATCTTGTAACATGCAGTACTTCCTGAATAACTGATTGCAGTAAGGAAGGCCATCTTTTAGCCAGATACTGAAATTGTATCCTAGCTATTTCCCTAGTCGTCTTTCTATGATACATATAGGTGGTTGGCAGTGTATTGACAACTACTGCATAGCATGATGGAAAGCTTTGAGAAGGAATTTTATGTTAAGGGATGAATGTACGGAATCTTTATGGTCTTCCTGAAAGATGTACTGTGCAGCTCTTCATTTTCTGTGTGTGTATATTCTAAATATAATTATGGGTCAGACTGTAAATGTTAGGCTCTGTGAACGCCATGACTAGAACCAGGCCTATCAATTATGTCAGTGGGAAGTTACTGCCAAGATCAAAAGTAGATTATAGGCCTGGCTGAGTCAGTACTTATGCAGTGTTGCTGGTGCAGCAGTCTTGATGTGCTGCCCTAGCAAGAGCATGTTATTAATGTGGATGCAGCATATTCCAGATTGCTGAGTGAAAGGTGCTCCTTCAAACAAAAATGTCCATATAACTGTCTCTGCACTACAGCTTTTGCTTATGCAAACAGTCATGTGTCAGGTTTGTCCATGCTCATGTCAAGAGTATTTACCAGCTCTGATTCATGATCATAGAAGCCTGGCCTTCAGTAGATGGAATAACAGGGCTAAGCTGAGCCCTTGCCATATGCCCTGGTGAAGGGGTTGAACATCCATAAGATTCTCTGTGCTACATAGGGCATGGATAGAAACAATTACTCACCTGGGACAGCCCCAAAGAATCCTAGGGCATCCAAATTCCCAGTCAGTCATAAAATTGAAATTGGAAAGGACCCTTTTCTTTCTGATCTTTTTTTTGGTAAGGAAATAGAAAAAGCAGAAAAAGTAACTCCTAGCAGAAACATGATTTGCCCTAAAACCATTAGATGGAAAGTTGTTAGTCTTCCTCATGGGTATAGAACAAAATTATTAGTTCAAAAAAAAATAAAGCTTTTCTGTGTACACACTATGATATAATTACTCCAGTTTCTTCATCTTAGTCATATTAGATAATGGGGTTTATAAGTAAGTGATTGTAAGGCGTTAAATGTGGAATGATTGAGAGATGATGAGTGCAGAATCTTTGTTACACAAAGAAGTAGAAAGTAGTGATAAAAAAATGCTCTGAGGCAAACCAGTTAGGGACCCACTGATACCAAAATGACCTGCTCATCCATCTATCTTTCAGATTAAATGTAAAACTTAAGTCTACATCATTTGTGACCTTTTAAAACACTTGAATATTTTTACTGAAGTCTGAACGCTCTTAATTTTGGTCTCCTGGCCAAACTCCAAACTGAGTAATTATTCTGCTTACTCCTTTTCTAAATTACAGCAACAGCTTCATTGGGAACAAATGCATTCATAGTATGCTAACCTAAACTGCTCTTATATTACTGTGCGCTATTAACTGGTGCTACTTTTCAAACTGTGGCTGGCTGCATTTCCATGGTGGATTAAATGACCTTTGGACAAAGCATGTATATCTTTAGCTTGTTTAAAAGGCTTTGGGATAAAAGGGGCTGTATGTATAAGTGATATTACAGAAATAATTTTGGACCCAGAATCTGGAGGCATTGAAGTGTGTTCACTTAATAGGGGAAACTGTTGGCATTCAGTGATGTAGCTGGATAAAGGAATCGGACTATTTGGGAACAGAGAGTGTATGCTCAGGGGCTGGAAAGCTGGTGGCTGCTGATTATCATGAAAAGGGTACTTTCACTGAGAAGCATTGCAAAATTAGAAAGCAAAATGGGAAGCAAGAGGGAAGTGGAGATTTCCTAGAAACAGGAGGCTCGGTGCTTAGTAGGTACCTGTTTCTGTATAATGAGGCTAGCTAGAAGGATGCACTTTGGAGTTTTTTCCAGGAGATTAAATTGTTGAGAAGTCTGATATACTACTCCAGAAATTCCATACGTGGTTTCTTAAGGTTCAACATTTTGTTCTAATTATGTTATAGCTTCTTTTAAAAAGGTCTGTACTCTGCCTAAAAGGTGAGGGAAAGCCTGAAACAGTGTAAGACATAAGCACGTGGCTTTCACAGGCTTTATCTTCCTACTGTGCTGTTTATCTACAGCATCATCCTTGGTTTCCAGTGCTCTGGTCTTATATAGCACCTGAACTACTTGCCTGGAATGTTTTTAAGCTTAGATGCTCAACTGCACAGCTTTTACTAAAAGAAAAACAGAATAGTCTAAACACAAACATTGAAATGAAAAAGTAATTTATGTGAACCTTTTCTAATGGCAGGAGAGCCACATGGGAGGAAAGCATTCTTATCTAATCCACAGAATGCTTATAGTGGCAGCAAGGAACAGACTTTAACCCAAAGGCCTTGGCTTTCATTAACCTTTGTCTCTGTGTTGTGAGTAGAAGCACTGTCTGATCTTTTCATATAGCCTGAAAGCGAGCGACACTGTAGAGCTGGAGAATTTTCTTTCTGTAGGTAACTTGAGTTTAGCAAGTAAAAGTAGAGCTGCGCTCCCATTCTCTTAAGTGTAAGCAGCTTCTCTCCCCATTTTCTTTCTGCCTCAGTGAATGACACTGCCATCTCCAAATTGCAGCTAATGGTTTGAGAATCAGCCTCTTGGCTGTGGAATTGTACAGTGTAGCATAAACCTGTAGGGAAGTGCAGTATTCAGAGAACAACATGTGGATTTTAAAGTATTATATCCTTTGGAATAAAGATGCTGTATTCAGTGTGTTATATTCAGGTGTTCACGGTGAACTTGGATATAACTATTCAGTATCTTACATTTGTTGTTTGACTGGTATCAGAACTCTAAATCCCTACAGTTCTTTTCTTTCCTAACATTGAAGCATTTATACCAGAAGTGTTCTGTTCATTAGTTGTTATCTGAAATTATTAGCGTGCTTCTATACATTGCTAGGATCTATTTTTAGTGCTATTAGGATGTGTGGGTAACAATTTGTTTTCTCTCTGATAAAACTGTACTGGAAGTATACAGTGTTCTATACAAATAGGAAAGTATCAATTCTGTCCAAAATGTCAAAGCTTGTCATCAAGGGAAAGAACCAAAAAAATTGTATTGTGCACATTACCAGTCAGAGGGACTGCTGACCGGTGTGAATAGTCTCCTAAGCCCTACCAGACCAAATAAAAATGCATTTAGACAAACTGAAGCATCTTTCAACAGTCTGATCTGAGTAACAGGGGTTTATTTTGCAACAGACTTTATTTGCTATGAATAATTTGATAAGTTTTATTTAATTGGCAGACACAACAATAACCAATCATATCACATTTCCCAGGAGTTCTGAATCATGTTAGCGCCCTTTTGCACTGCTAAATGGTGATTAGTTTTCCTCTTTCAACATCTGTTTTAGTCAATCTTTCCAAGTATCCATCCATTGATGTTATAATATGATGTTAAATATTTAAAATTACAAAACAGCTTTATGATGGTGCCTGAACAGCATTTAGCTCTCAGTCACTTTGGATTTTTTTAACTTTGTATATCATGTACAGAACTTTAAAAGAAAACACAGAAATCTATTAGTAAAAGAGAAACTCAGCAGGGAAAACCAACATCATTAAGAATCTCAGCAGAATTACAGATTCTCATATCGATTTCAGTAGAATATGGACATCTAAATCACTTAATAAAAGCAGCATTTTTTTATGCAAACAGAAACAATCCACTGCCTTTTCCTTCCTTTCAATAATAGCTCAGTTCACTATGTTGAATTATATTGGAAAACCTAATAAAACACAAGTAAATTTTACATGTCAGCAGCTCTCATTCTGATGTAGTAGATAATGGAGAGTCAACGCTGCAATATTTGAGTCCTAGGATGAGTCAAGTCTTTTTGACTTGAAGGATCAGCCTTGGGTATTAAGAATAACAGTAGACTTCTAAACCTCTCATTTGAACCAGTCTTTTCACTAATATTCTCATTCAAAAACGACAAGAGATCTTATGCTGATTTTAAGCCTTCATTCTAGCCTCTCTGTAAAAAAGCAGCTTAGTTAAACTTCAGTCTGAACAGAATTCAGACCACAATGTATTTCTTATTATATAGAAAAAAAACCATGTGCTTACCCAACTTCGCCTTACTTGATGATATACTCCAGTTTAGTATAAACTACCTTATAAAACGAAAATTGAGAAAAGATGCTAATGAAGATTCTCTCCTTAGAAACAGTAGATAGATTTCACAAGCAAACATTTCTCAATTTTATATCCTCTTCAACAGAAGGCACAACTCTGTCATATATTTGAATGGCTGGTTTTTCAAAATTGGCATGTTCTTCAAAATATTGCTAAATAAGATCACTGTATACCACAATCTTGTGCCAAAATACACTATGTAAGTCACATATGAATTTAGGCATTCAGGACAGGACATCAAAATTTACTTTTTTTAACTGTAAAATAACAGCCCTCTGTTATGAGCTAAATGCTATTCTGTCTTTGACACAACCATAACATTTATCTACCCAAACTTAGCAGAACTGCTTCTCTCAAATTATAGCAAACTATCAGAGACAGAAGGGAAAGACAGAAAAGCTTTAGGCCCAGATCCTGGCCATTTTTAAGTCAAAGGCAGATCTGTCATTCTCTAAAGGAGACCGGTATTTTGCCTATAATGAACAGTTACTTTGAAGTTGGCTTTATGGTCAAATGAAAGAATAAGGAATTGTGTACGAGGGAGATCAGATTTCCTGTTATGACCAAGTACGCATAAGCTGGTGTGCAGATAAAGATGTGCACAGTAGTCTTCTACATGCTACAGGAAAACAGGTCCCTCTAATAAGAAATGAATTTTGAAGGAAATACAAAATAAAAATGAAACCCTAACATGGCATTTAATTGATCAGATACAGGGATAAATACAAAACCACTGTTCAAGGAAAGGTTTCTATGATACAGAAGCAGCTAGTGAGCTTGTTGTCTTGTTTTCTTACTATCAGTTGTGACTGAGAATATTTTAAGTGTTTTTCAGGATTTCATTAAGGAATACCCTGGAAAGCATGATTTTGTGGAAGCCAATCAACCTGGATTTCAGGCAGAAAGATTCTACATCATTAATTTTCTTGCTTTCTTCAAGGATACAGTGGCACAGCTGTGGCTGGCATGGGTGACACAGGATGTAATGCAGTGCATTTTGAAACAGAAGATGATTCTATGCTTTAGTGAGAATTGCACAGTAGGAGAAAAAGCATGTAATGGATAAAATTCCATCTTTGAACAGGATACTGAGTGTGATTATTAGAAAATAATACACATTTCCTTAAGGATCTGAGAGAAACCTCTTTTGTTTATCACTCCATCTAGTGATAATAATCAATTATCAATTGCTTACAAAAACGAAACTGAAGGTAAAGAAATTGCAGAATAGTGCCACTATGTCCTAGGAGGTCTATCTGTTTAAGATTATACTGGAGCTAAATGATCAGTCAAGTACAAGGCAGACAAACGTAAATTAATACTCCCAAGTTTAGATAAGTACATACTATATGTATTAAGAGCATGTTCACAGTAAAAGTGAGCAATTCTGGCTGCTTTCATCTTGAAAAAGACCCACTTGAACAGCTGTCCCAGTGAGTTATAGAAATGGAGCCTGCAGAGGTATTGAAGGGAAAGGGGCTTACCTGAGAGTTTCTGAATAATATATTTCCTAGCCTAGAGAAATAATATTAAAATGATGCTTGGCTAAGACAAGGACGTTGCTCTGGTTTGCCTTCCCAGGGGAATTTGCCTTTTGGTTTAAATGAGGGAATCCTCGGGCATTTAACCATAGTTCTGGAGACTGCTCCAGCACAAAATGTTCACCCTCCAAATTGCTGGCATATCTCTTACAGTTTCCCTCCTGTTAGGAGCCCAATCACTGTATGCTTGTAGAACAAAGCGCACTGAAGTCTCAATCTCTGAAGCGCTTTAGAGCCCAAACTCTCTAGCAAAGATGATATTCACAGCAAGTAAGAAGGAAATAAAATTTGAGGAGGGACAAAAGACAGAGAAAAAATGATGAGGCTGAACAGAAGTGTTAAACCTTCAGCTCTAGTTTGTGGGATAAATACAGGCCACTACACTCAGTAGACACAGCTTTACCTCTTCAGATTTCATGAAGAGGCAGGAAACTCAGGTTTATAGTTTAATTTATATCCCTGGATTTTACTCCTCCCCCCCCCTTACACTGCCCCCGCGTGGTCTTAGATCCAGCACAAAAAATGTGCTAGAGCACAAGAAATTACACTTGGGGGTTTGGAGTACTGTGAAGCCAGTCGCATCCGATTTTGGACCTGGTTCGGTTGCTTAATTCAGAGTATTTTAACCAATCCTACTTTTCTGGGCTAAAATCTGACACTGAAGATTAGAATCTTTGGTATCTAATGAGAATAGTAGTTCTTAATCTGCTTGTTAGCCCCTGTGCTCTGAGAGCAGGCCTTACTATGATGTAAATGCCAGTATCTTACCCTATTTTAACATATGGGTTTATGTCTCCTGGTTGCTGTTGTGTGGCTTGTGTGCAGTGTGTTAGTGATTCCAGTCCTATGCATAGGAGATGGGTAGTTATATAATGAAAATTATCTCAAAGCAAATGGCATGATTAGCATAATCAGATCTCTGAAACAGAGAGGTGAAGGCTTTGGGGGTAGTGGGACTGCACCACTTTCTCTCAGATGTGACTCCTACAGCTCAGTCAGTTAATGAAGTTAAAAATCTCCCCAACCGTAGGACATGCTGAGTATTTTTCACTGATCTATAGAAGAGTTTTGGTTTCTAACACTTGTGTCCTTTCACAGCTCTAAGCGGTCTAGAAGCAGAAAAGAAATGCCACGAGACTGGCAGGAGGCAACTGTTTATTGTAGCATTGCCCATCAGTCACTACAGGGTGATTTTGTGCTCCCCCTCACCCCCAGCAATGTCTGAACAAGTTCTGACTAGTGCCAGTTGGAGCCAACTGGTTGTGGCTGTGTGTAGTGTTGCAGGCTGTTTTCCTCTCTTAAAAAGATAGGATTGCCTGACTCTCAAAGTCACCTCTTCCTGCCTTCTGCTCTTTACTGTATTGCACCTGACTGCTGCCAAAGTAAGGACCATGGTTTCCAGGGATTGCTTGTGATATAGGCAAATGTAACTCTAATAAAGCCAGTTCCAATCTTCTGGGTTACGATGAATTGTGCCCCATAAATATTTCTACACCAGTGATTTGCTGGGCAGTGATTTACTTTAACTGCTACCTTAACTAATACTAAAATGCAGCATGGAGAGGTGGAGAGGGCACTCAGCCAGACCTCTGGCTTTCTTCCTGGCTTGGCCATGGTCATGCTCCATCTGTTTTGCTCTCTGTCACATGGGGATAATAATACTGAAAAGCCCTTGTGAAGTTCATATATAGCTACAATACCCTATGTAAAAATTAACTGTTATTACTGTAGACTTTGGGAGCCAAATTTTGACCTTTCCATGCACTTATATGTCATCAAATTGCCATAAGCCTGTGTGAAGAAATGATTTGATGTCCCACCATCTAAACAGAACAGGAGAGAACAGATCTAGACAACAGCAGGTCTTAGCAACCATTTCACACCAGCCCCTTCTAGGAGAGGTGAACTAATGGAAGTTCATTTCTGTGTGATTTGAAGAAAAATCTCAGGAGAAGCAATGGATAAAAGAAACAAGTGTTGAAACAGAATGTGATGGGGCCTGGCAGGCCATGAGACCTTGAATCCTTTTCTGCTTGTTAGTAAATGCCCCTTTCCTTCAGTTCAGGCACTCTTCTATTTAGGCAAACACAAATAACAGCTATATACTCTGATGTTCTGTCCCAGTCCTTCCACAAATTAACAAGCCAGTGCACAAACTCTCTTTTATTTGCAGACTTGTTACAGTCCCTTTTCCTATCTGCCAAAGCAGACCCTCTTGTGGGTGCACTCAAGCATGGCATCTCACTAACCTATTCTCCACCAGTGAGACGATGAATTTGCAGGACAGAAAATGTCCCAAAACTTTTTACTTTTTGGAGTATGAGCCAACTTTTGCTTGTTTTCCCTGGTGTGAGTCAGAAATGGCTCAGTTACAACAGTGTAAATTTGATAGGCCCTATTGGCCCCAGTGGGATAGCTGAATATGGCCCATTGCTTTACAGTTGTGTTATTAAAACAGTCAGTCTTCTGGCTGCAAGGAATAATATAAAAATAATTAAAATTTACATATGTTGGGATGTTCTCTGGATAGCGTTATAACAGGACAGAGTATCAGACAATCTTGTTTTGTACTACAGTGTTGACAACATCTGCATGACAACGCACAGATAAAAGCAGCCTCCTCATTATTCTTCATGCATTTTGCAGCACACCAAGGCATCTAGGCAAGGATACTCTCAGAACCATGGCAGGGCTGGAAAAAATTGCCTGAAATGAGGTGTAAAGATGAATAAAGAGTAATTTCCTTGGTTTAGCTTGAAGAAGAAAGTTGGGTGTTTTTTTTTTTCAAAAAGGAGCAAGATAAATTAGAAAGATTTGCATCTAATATGAATGGTTTAATGTATCTCCAATTAACAGAAAAAAACCATCAAAATTTATGATGAATGATACGTCTGCTTGGTCCTGTTCTCATTATACATACATCTGAAGTGGAACCAATGCCATTTATGAATAATTTAATTAAAATAATAACAACTCTTATTTTTGTAGCATACCAAACTGTAACATTAATTTAATAAGGCTGAGAATCATGAAATGCAATCTTAATTACTAGAAACTAGAATAATCAGCTGAACTGAGGCAGAGAAGACAATTAACTCTTTAGAAAGGAGTTTACAGTTGCTAGGGTGGAACTAACATCCTAAGAGAGTGTAGTCATTACTTTGAAGTGCACAATGTTTGGAATAAACCATAAAAGCAACATAAGATCTCTTCTTCCTGCACACCTTTTGAATATTCTACAACCCTTAGAATTTCTCCCAATATTTTATGTTTCTGTTCTCTGCTAGCCCCAGGGTTTAGGAATAAATCTCCACGCCAGCTCTCCTTCACAGTGGTGGCTAAGCTGCCATGCAGTGAAAGTATGGACTAGATGATACCCCTGGGTCATTGCAGGCGTTCCTGTTGTGTTATCCCTACCCTATCTATAACTATCAAGTTCTGCTTAATAGCGTGTAAAGTTTCTTACGTCTTGCACTCTCCTGGGAGGAACTTCACTGGCTTGTCAGTGCCAAAATTGTGCAAAACTTTCTGGCTTTCTATAAGGGAGAATGCTTTTCAAACTGGGTCGCCCTCTGCAAGGGTGAACTTTTAGTCCAAGTGCAAAGTCAAAAGCATCAGAAAGCAGAGAGTTATCACCCTGAGGATAAAATATATGGAGCATTTAAACTATAAATGCTGTGCTTGACAGCATCTCTGTTACTTACAGCAGGCCAAAATTACACCGTCTGCTCTGCAAGTGACACTGCTTTTTTTTTTCTCAGTGTGTTCATTTCTCTGCTTTTCATTCTCTGGTGCCTCGTTTCTGACTCATGGTATGAACTGAGCTAACGAAGAATGGGGAACTGGTAGCTGAGGCTTCATGTTTTTCTTCCAAAGTCACCACGTGCTCACTCTCATCGGCCATACTGCCCCTGCACGCTCAGGGCCAAGTGTTTCCCAGTTCTGCAATTCGGTAAATTGCAACAGAACTACAAAACAAGCAAAAGTGGGATTTAGTGCAGCTAAAATTCTAACCCCAAATGACGAATGTGATGAGCAAATTTAGAGGGTATTTACACTTTCTGAATAAAGGAGGTGATTTAACCTTTGCTGCAGTGTCTTAAGAGCTCCGATTCTGGAATATGGATTATTCGTAATCATTACATTAGGTAAAACTTTAACCAGCATCACCAGTTCTCATTTAAAACGGTTCAATAGGAGAACAAGGTCGGAAGTTACTCTGCTACCGACGGCAGAACGCGCAGCCGAGGGAAAGCGCCGGCGCCAAGTGCCATCTAGCGGCTGCGCAGCGCCGGGAGAACGGCCCCGGGCCCCGCGGCTCCCCCCCTGGAGTTCAAGCCGACCGCTGCGGCAAGAAAGCAAATGCCGTGAAATTTTGAAGGGAAAATACCTGAACGTGGCTTTTTAAACACTTTGCTGTTAGCTGGCACTTGTCTCATGGCGAACAGTGCACCCCTGGAACACAGGGCAAGTCATGTTCTAACATGAGAACTGGGTCCCACTGCAGTCTGTGAAATACTAAAATTTACATCAATAGGCAAGGATTTCTGACCCTGAGTTTAATTCCAGATTCAATACTGATCAGCTCTTTGAAGCTAATTCCTGTTGGCTTGGGCTTCTCTATCTGCAAACTAGGACACCACAGGGAAAAATTTTGTATTCAGCATAGCTTTCCAGCAGTGCTTTATTAGGAGAGTTCTCGCAAAATGTTTACCATTTTCAGATGGAAGATGCTACTGAAGAGCTTAATATTGTCAGACCTTTTAAAACCAGTCTTCTAATGGCAGGTAAGGGAATTGACCAAGCACAGGAGATGGAGAAGCTGGTATGCTGCTCAGCCTAAAGAGAAAGAAAGTAAAGACAAGTACTGTTAAAAGAGTTACATTTAGCCTTTCTCTCTCAGAAGTGGTGCATCTGGGAGACTTTGGAGAGCACAATTCTGATTTCACCACTGTCCCATGTGCACAAATGGTATTCGTTAGACAACGTTTCACCTTTTAAAAGCTGATGTGCTCATGCTGTTTGGACTTTTCTCTAAATCAGCACAACCAGACATCTTTCTCTGTAGCTTCACTAAGAACATCACTGTGCAGGAGTGAAAGCATTTAATGCACTGTGTACCAGTACAATAGAGCTGTTCCAGGTTTCAGACAGTGACTATGGCCAAAGTCCTGTTTACACAGGTAAGCTGGATGGGCATCAGCCAGCAGATCTGATCAGTCAGGATCACATCAACGGACACAGCTGTTCTGATAGACACCTGGAATGATAGAGCTTCTCTCACCAATGCACAGAACAGTATGATGCTGTGATGCTGCCAGGAATGAGAATGCTTCCTGTCTTTGTATTCTGCTGAAAACTTTCTCCTAAGTTTTTAAAAATTTAGTATTTATTTTTCATTTTTGATTGTTAGCACAGATTTTGCTGTTCTTGGCATTTTCTGTGTGTATCAAAGTTTCCCTTCCCTTTTTTTTTCTAATTTTATAATTTTTTTGGAAGTTGATAGTTTTTAATACAATTTCAGGTTGAGGGAATATAAGGAGAGTAGCATTTGATAGCATGAAGTGCTGAAATAGTACAAATTTCAGCAATATCTGAAATGTCTGTAGCCACCGCTACTATTAGTATCTCAAACAGCTGATGTAAAACCTAGATTGCAACTGCTACAGTCACACCTCTTATTGGCACTGTGGAGGAACCCAGATAGAGCAGCTGCTGCTTACCTACCCTTCCTAAGTGCCAATGCATCACAGCCTGCTTTTTAGCATCTGCTGGGAGCACAGAGACAGGAGGTCCAGCAAATTAACCATAATTTTAAAGTGTGCTGCCTTTTCTATATAATGTCTGCCTCATGATTCTTTCCTTTGCCCTAGAGTCAGAGCAGCTTCATGTGCAAAAAGCCATCTTGTTTCCTGTTCAGAAAAGAAAGAAACGAGACTTTCTAAATTGCTGAGTATTTCTTGTGGGGCAAATCCAAACGTAGAATGCCTCACTGATCATAGTGGCATAAATGCTATTGTGAAGAAGTTAATTTTAGATTTTTTTTAAATAGAAAAGTCCATCTTGTTTGGCTTTGCAGGGCTTTACAGCTATCAGAGGCTCAAGTGCATTTCAAAGAGGTAATTTTTTCACTTGTACTTTTGTTCTGCGAAGCGCAGATCAGAGTGTGCTGTGTAAAGGCCAAAGCCACACCACCAGCTATGATCTTGTCTCAACCTCTTTTTTTCAAAGTACTCTTTGAACACTTTTTTCTCTCGTCTTTTCAGCACACATGGTACACCCTTTCTCTGAAATGCAGGGCTTATATTTCCCATTCTGATGAGCAGTGTTGTCTCTTTGAGACAACTCCTGAAGACTGTCTCTGTTGAGTTCTGGAGCTATAACTCTGCCTTGCAAAATTTGAAAATATAACTACTATGGTGTTTTTATTTTTTAAATCGGTACCCATTGCTCCAGATAATCTAAGTTCTACATAAGATACTTTTTTTGCTCATTACTAATGGACTGTGAGAGTTCCTAGCTAGCTGTTAAGAAATCCATTTATTGAAGTAAAATGGTTACACAATTGTCTTAAAAGTTAGGAGCAGCAGAATGCATTTTAATAGGTAGAATTTCAAATAATTAATTCCATAAAAGAAAAAAAGGCAAGCCAGAGGGTATAGTCAACCTTTCAAACTAACCTCTCCTTGGAAGTTCTTTGCAGCATCATTCAGCTGCTTGATACTGTGTGGGAGGAAGGGTTTTATTTAGAAAGGTGCAGCTGAAGGCTCAGCTTGTGCACTGTTAGGCCCATGCAGTTTTATTGAAGTGAATGGAGTCCTCTGCAGGGAGCAAGTTCTTAGACCACTGTAACTCATGTTTTTTCCCAATGTCTACAGAAACCCCTCCATCTTCCATTCTCTGTGTGCATTACAGAACAAACAGGGAGAGCAAATAAAAAGTACCTTTGACTCTTCAAATACAGTCAGTGTTTGTTTGCCATAGGAGATGGCCAGCTCCATGTCACCTAGGGAGAAGTAAGTAGCATGCAGTTCTTCACAGATCTGCCACTGGCTGCAATGATAATTTACAGAAGGCCACACTATATCAGATTTTCTTACTCCATCTCTGTAATTCAAATGGAAAACATTTTATTTTTAATGAATATGGATGTTTCAATTGATTTCAATGGTCTTTAAATCAGAGCTTGTTGTATAATCAAACATGGAGAGAGGATGAGAAGATACATGTTAAACAGAATGGCTTTGACTATTATACAAAGAGTGACTTATATTTAAAAAGAAAATCTGGTTGGCAGTCATGTAAGACTATTTTATGATGTTTGTTTCTGATCTGGGAAAGGAAAGCTTGGCAAGGGAATGTTTTGTTGTAAATCCTGGCAAGATGGTCATATGCCAAAAATGCTGTTTTGTCTACATTCATTTTTCTGAATTCTGTAGACATCAGAATATACCCACATGTGTGCTTGTGGACATTTACTCTGTTGTGAGAATGTAGATTCATCATGTGAATATGAAATCAGAGGATTAAAAAATTAAGCATCCCATCTCTTTCACACGTACATGTCAGAAATTTAAAGTATTCTCAGTATGCATTCTGAAGAGAAAAATACCCAATTCAGTTGGAAATATTGCCTTGATTTTCCATTCACTTATATGAGTTTTACATTAGTGCAACTTTAATGCTTTCATTGGGCTTACTCCTGATTTACCACATTGCAAATGAAAACAGAACCAGGTCTATATGCTTTTGCAGACTTTCACTGATTTTTGGTAGGTTGCTGATTTAGTTGGAGAGCCATAAACTCAGAAGAATACTAATCAAAGGATCATTATAAAAAACATCTCAATATCTTGAAGATATTTTTCATAATTTATTTGGCACCTTGGCTGATTTGTGCTCTCTGGCTTTCAGTGCAGTAGACTACTACAAATGATGTATAAAGAGGTGGAAATAAAGTTTTACTAGAAATTTGAAACTGTATTTCCTAAATGCAGTTTTCATAACTGCCTTTGCAAATATATCAAGAGCCTGGTGATACAAAAATTGCGCCATGCCATAGTTTTCTAGATGGGCTGAATCAAAGGGACTTTATCTCAGACTTTTCTCTTCTAGAGCACCTGTAGCAAAGATTAGTGTGGATGACTCATAAGCCATATCTGCATAAACCGTTTTAAACACTTCTGCATATACTGTATAAACAACTGTCTCCAAGAATATAACATTAAAATTATTAGAACAGGTATTTTTAAAGTATCAGTAATTTACATGTATTACATTTTCATTTTTTTTGTTCTTATATGTATGATATACCCTGAAGAGAAACTCCAAATTCATATTATATTGGAGGCTGAAAGAAATAACTTACAGCTCCTTCACAATCAGTGCAGTTCCTTCATTAGAACATTTATGTTTCACATCTTAACATTGTTTGGGGGTCATGTAGGTTAGATAGTTCACAAAGTCTGAGATCTAAAGATGCTGACAAGTATCCTTTTATAATGGATTTAGTGTGTAATGTGTCTAAATTAACCCAGGTGAGGGGAACAGTAAGTTATGGAGTCCCAGTTTCTGCTTTAACATTTGAGTTGCAAGAGCAATTGCAGTATATGTCATAACAAGGGGTAGTGAATAATTCTGTCCTCTGTGGTGGAATTCTGTCTCTACCTTACTTTTGCAGTGATTTTATAGTGAGAAATGTCCAGCCTTTAGTATCCAGCACAGAGCAATGAGAATGATATGTGCAAGTATTTCAGCAGCTTGTGTAGCAGCTGGCAAATGACGTGTAGGAAGGTTTGTTCTCTTGTCTATCAATATGTTAAATACTTACTGGTTTCCACCTTTTAAATATGAGATACTAAATAATGAAATTTAAAGCAAATTTTAAAAAATGCAAAACCAATGAAATTTAAAGCAAATTTAGAAAAAATGTGATTTTATGTAATATATGTCTCATATTTCATTACTCAGTGAAGATACACCTAAAATGTCAAGACAGGACTTAAAATTTAATCTTCACTCACACACTAGACATTAAGTTGGACTTAGTGCGAATCCAAGGGCATTCAAATGTATTTTGATAAATGTTAGCTTGCCTGACATCTATAATTAACAAAATAACTGAATAACACATCAGTAGTAATGAAAACCCTATCAACTATTTGTACTAACCAACTTTAAACCTCAGCAAGTATAAGAATCCTGTAGTGGAACCTTTAACAATTATTTTCTTCCACATGGATTAAACAGGAATGATGAAAATAAGTTGTAGTGCATAGTTTAAATGTTGTAGGACCAGTAAGATATGTAGGTAATGTACTAAATAGAAGAAAGTACAGTCCGAGAAACCATACCTTTAAATTAAATGTATGATGAAATAATTTTGTATTGGAATAACTTATCATGCATTTCTAGAGGGGAGAAGAAACAGTTTCCCTACACTGCATTGTTAAATAAATTCTGTAAAGGATTATAAACGGAAATTTCTGCTATTAAAAATCTATATCAATTAATCATTTGATAGGGAATACGGAGATTCTAATTAGGTTAGTTTTACAAAATACTGAAGGTAGAAATTATTCAATGTGAGTGCTTTCTAATCCTTGAAATATGCTTGTGTGAGCCACACCAAAGAGGTGTGCCTGTTTCAAACTCCATTCCCTGCTGTTCCTGAATAGTCTTTTGCATTTCCTGGATTGACTTTGGTCATGACTCGTTACCTTGCATTGGTCTGACGATGGCGGGGGTGTTGATGGAACCAGCTGCTGTCCCAGCTGTGCTCTGCTTGCCCCAGCCAGGTGCCATGGGGTTCTGTCTGTGCTCTGGTTGCCCACAGCTTCACTCACCAAGCAGCCCTTCTCTTACTGCTCTCTCATGGTAAGTTCAAGAAAGGATGGAAAGATTCCTATAAAGGAGCGGAATTTCTAGAAAGCTGCAAAAAAATGCAGAAATGTACAAAGTGAGGGAGGAAGTATTAGAAAGCATAAGCAACATCCCAGAAAACAGCATATGAATTTCTAGAACATTCTGAAAGTTCGAAGGAAGTGTAGGAAAATTTCCTAGAAAACAGACTGGACATTCCTAGAAAACACCAGGTAAATTCCTAGAAAGTATCAGGATTTCTACAGTGTAGATGGGGAAAGCCTAGAAAGCAGGGGGAAAATTCCTAGAAAGCAGTGAATGCTATTGCTCTATGTTTCCAGTTAACTTGACTTTGGAGCAATGAATGCTATCCAAAGATTTACATAAATAACAAATCCTTTGAAAAGTACAGATTTCCTGGGGTGTTTTAATTTAACATTAACTAGACTCATCTGTAGTAAGGCTGAGTTAAAAGTCTAGGGCCCTAAAGCATGGAAACCATTTACAATGGGGAACTCCCTATAGAGAAGGATTATGTCCCCAGAGACTGATATGTCAGTTTGTAGCTATTCAACATGGCCGATATTTTAAATGCTTTTAGCCAGGTCAAGCCCAGGTCAAGCATTCATCATCATTGGTATGAAAATTTGGTTATTGGGTTCCTCAAGGAATATGTATTTATTAAATGTTCACATTAGCATAACCTGCAAGGCCTGCTCAGGCACAAAATTTATTGAACACAGTTCTTCCTGAAGAAAGTACCCTCCTATTTAGTTAGCCATCAGTGCTTTTCACTCAAAATCTCACAGTGCTCTGAAGTGGTTGGTTCAGTAGGAAAGCAGACACATAAGTAAACTCAGCTGGTGAAATTCTTGTTTGGAAGAGCCCAAGAAAGAGCAGGGCCTGGCAGAGATGTGAGTGTTTCAGCCAAGCAGATAAATGTTTTGTCAAAGCTACACAAATCTGCAGCCCCAGCAGAGTGTTCTGTATCTGATGCTAAACTGCTAATCTTTATTATTCTTCTAAGGCATTCTCCAGGTTTCCACCCTGCTGCCTCTCTGTGATGCTTTGGTGACAGTTTATACTGACATAAGGCTTTGTAGACTGCTCCAAAGTTTTATAACAGGGCATCTCTCTGTAGATTTGCATAGCTTTGACAAAACATTTATCTGCTTGGCTGAAACACTTTCAGCATAATGCAGCCCAATGTTTGCCCAGCCTAGTTATATTAATTTTCAGTTCAACAAACCACACATAACCTGCCAGCATAGTCAGGCCAGCTAAAGCTCTAATGTACATGCACCTTAACCACAAAATTAATCAGCTGTCTGTGTGCTGAGACTGTGGTAGTGTGATACTATGATCAGCTGAAATTCAGGCAGAAGAACAGGTCATTGCTAGTGGCTTCTGGGGACTGAACTCCCCCACATGTAATGTGCCACTGAACTAGCAGAACTGTTAGAGAATCACAAGATTCTCTGAGACAAACAAAGCTGAGAGATCTGAAGTTGTTTGTATCATAAAGTTTCCCTTAAGTAGGCCACAGTGATGACAGTGAGGGAGGAAGTTTGTTTTTTGGTTGCAGGCATTGCCATGGCAGTTTTCAGATTTGAGTTTTCCAGAAAATAAGCTTTCATAGAAATGAGATGTATTTGCAGAGAGATGCTCTGTGATACTGGTTTTGAAACAGGTGCAGTGCCACATGCTAGACTAAACGTAATAAGGATTCAGCCCCCATTTGCCTAATCAAGAATTACGAATATTAGCACCAAGTAACAGCATTTTTTTACTTTGTCAAGTGGACACAGATGTTGCCACAGGACAGGCCAGCCCCCAAACTGGGGCAAAATGGCGTCAGGAGTGTGTTCCACCTTGGCCAATTAGCTTCAGGAACAGGTGAGGCTAGTAAGGCTAGTTAGCCCCAGCTGAAGCCTTTCAAAAATGTTTATGTAACTCCTGGGATGCAAGCTTGTACGTTCAGCTAGGCATGCAAAAAGTCTGCTGCTGCCTTGGGAGAAGTGCAGCTTTTTGAGTTACCAAACCCTGCTCAGCTATCTGAGGATACAGGTATGTGCATTCAGTCAAAGTCTGTAGCGCTTCCACTTTTGAGACTTTTTGCTCCAGGTCATATGTTTGTCTTCCCTCCCTTTTGGCCAAAGCTGCTGCATCTTGTTTTCTTTGCCTTTGGGCACAACAACAATAATTTTTCTTCTGTTTGGGCTCTGCAACTGCTGCCAAGTCTGATGAGAGTATCTGCCTCCTGTTTCCCTGGGTTTGTATGCTCTAACAGTTCTTCTAAAATGCTTGACAGCTTTTGAGTTTTATTTCATCATAAGCAATCATAATTTTAGGGTTCACTCTCTTTCTCCACAGATCCCATGGACTTTGTCAGCAACCTGACTCTTTTTTGTGACTTGCCTCCTGCAATATGGGCAGCCCAACATTGAGGAGACATCTGTGTTTTCTTCTCAGATATGCCCTCAGAAAAAAAGGTATGCCTTTTAAAAAGTACTCGGTGCCTGGAGTGCTTCATTGTTGTTTAAAGACTTAGTACTAACTTTTGGTAAATTTTTCATTCCACGTAGAACACACAGTGGTTGTTTGATGGCCTGGACTTTGGAGGAATTTGAGAGTAAACTACATGCTGTTTTTTAAAAATGAAATTTGAACCATGAAAGGAAATAAAAATTTTTATTGCTTGTATGTCAAAGCTGAGTTGACTAGATTTTCTAATGTATGTGCATCTTTTGATTTTGAACTCATAAGGACCTGGAAGTTATAATCCTGAGAGTACTAGTTGTTTTTTTTCCAGATGGGAAAGATGAATATGATATTTGAAAGTGTCTTGGAGGAGGTCAGATATAATTTACATATATAAGAGGGGTTAAGTAAACTGTGTCAAGACTTTCTGCAACATGTTTTACTGAGACTAAATACAAGATGTCCTTAAGTCTTTATGGGCTAACATTTATATAAAGTCTAAAATATTTTAAGATGAGGGCTATCTGCTGATGGTTAGCTGTTAAAAATTTTTACCTCTTTGTTTACATTTTTCTGAATCTGGGTTGTTAACAGAAATGCGGGCAACTCCTTTAAATATTACATGTTTCCAAAGAGTTTGACTCAAGCACACGAATTTCTAATGGATTATTCACTGCTGACAGTGCTGGCTGTTATCATGAGATGAACAGGTTAAATATCAGCTACATAAATTTAGTTGCTATAATTGTAAGTGGGGAACTACTAAACTATACAAGTATATCGTGTAAGTCTAGATCAAAACACTCTAGTGTGAAAGGAATGTTTAATTATCCATGAAATGTGTGATTACCTCAGAAAACACAGTTTTATCCTAGGAAGTACTGAGATAAAATAGGTATATATTTTATGTGTGCCCATAGAGAACTTGATTAAAAACTTGCTAAAACCAGTGGGAATAAAGTCCTAAATTAATGTGCTGCATTAATTCCTATAGCAAATATGGACCTAGTCAATCGTGACTGCAGTTCAAAACTGTGACCCTCTGGCAGGCTCCAGATGGTCAGGGAGATTTTTCAGGAACCTAAAAATCCTGATGCATGTCTTGAATTTGGAGATATGCTCAGTCCTTTCAGTATGACTCAAGTTTTAGAGCATTTTGAAGTATGTTTTCATTTTCTTATATGATTTTCAAACCATGGATAAGTTTATTTTTAATAATTTACAGAATTTAGATAATTTTGGAGTATGTTTTAATATCCATGGTTTAAAGTACACATAAGAATAAGTTTGCTGTTAATCACTGCTATTAAAGCTGAGGCAAATTTGTGAGAACATCATTTGATCTGAGTTTTAAGTCTTTCTCTGAACATTATGGAAGACAAAAATAATTTCTGGAACGCAAATATGCAGGTTGTATTGAAACATTATTTTCAACTATCCTGGGAACTCATTAGTTTCTCATTATATCTTTGGTCTAAACATTTTTTTTTTTTTTTTTATTAAGTAATTAAGCAATGAACTTGCTATCCTGTTTCTCATAATAATATGCTTAAGTATATATAATTCTCTATTGGTAAATGGTACTGTGGAAGCATTGCTCTGATTAAAAATCATTAGTTGATAAGACAGAAATTAGAGTGACAGGAAATCTGTGGTCCCACAAGATCAAATGCCATTTTGTAGCAACACTGGGCAATGTACTAAGACCGCATGTTATATATAGCTTTCAATATTAGTCTACACAATTAGCCTATCTATTCTAACAGTATAATCAAATCTTCTGATAACATTTCATTTTCTCAGTGCTCCTAATATGACAAGAGTAGAGAAAATACAGCCCAATTGATGTCTTCTTATTGCCTGGTTTACATAATTTTTTTCTATTTGATCTAGATAGATATTTTCTGGTCATGTGTTATTTTTTTAATCCAGTAACTTTTGTTTGGACTAGATTTTCAATTCCTGGGTTCTGAATTTGCTTATTGTAACACCTATCTATAAACTACCTGGAAACTAGGACATTTCAATACGTTGACATCTTTTAAACTTTTTGTCCTCCATAATACAGTGTTCATGTTTCTTCCCCTGTTTTAAGACTTCTTCAATACTGAGAAGATATGGAGTTTGCAAAGGGGGGAAAAGTTTAAAATATCACATGATGTGTGCCTTTAATTATGCTATTTGCAGAGGCTGAAAAGAGGAAAATTCAAATTTCTTGCAGTTAAAATATTGTCTTTTTGAAAAACTGGAACAAGAAAATATTTTATTTTGGAGATAATAAATCAAAACCTGTAATTCTGGATGAAGACCCAGTTTTAATGCACAAAGAGTAGATCCCAAAATTTTGGCCTAGCTGGCACTTAAACAGTCATGCTTCCATATACTTCATTCATGCCAACAGCCTGCTTTATATCTGCAAAGCTTTATTACTGTTTTATATATAGCCTGCTCTGAATGTGGGTACACAGAAGACCATCACTCAAGGTTCATAGGAAAATGCTTTTTTTCCAGTACGAATCTTGAGGAAAAGTTTCTTTAACTCGGATGCTAAATTCAGAATGACTTTTGAATTTACTTGCAACTATTACAGATGGAATAGACCTCTCTGTCAGAACTATGGCTGATAGCCTTCTCCACCCTTTTGTAGAGAGCTTACTTTTGTGGCATTCAGGACATGGAAGTCATTTTAAGGGGCTGTTCTGTATCTGTCTCTGTATTTTTTTGGCTGTTTGACCTGGCAATATTAAAAATTAGCTATCCCTTAGGAAATCTCAGATACTGACTAAGGAGTAAACCATTAGATCAGATCATTGCTGACATGAGATATTCCAATCTGCCCTTTCAATAAAGAGTGCTTGCTATGCGTTAAAGATTTTATTAAGGTTCCCTTGAGGTCAAAACAACCAATCAACTTAAGAATGAGCTCTCCAGCTCACTCTGGAGCATTTAGCTCATGTTCTGTATGGGTCACTTTACCACATTCTGGCTCCTTCCCTGTGGCTCCATGAGCTGGCAGCTAGTGGTGTCAGGGAAGCAGCCTATTCTCCCAACAGCCTCTTGCATATGAAGGTAGCTGTTCTGTCTTTAAAAATACTTCAAAACTAGTGACGCTTTTTTTTTTTTAATATAAGTACAACAAATAACCTAAAAATAGAACTGTAGTTGGAATGTGAGCTACTTAACATGGATTAATGTGTTTATTAAAAATGTAGGGATTTGGGATAGTCTTGTGAGATACGCATGACCTTTTCGTGATACTCCCCAGGGATACAAGTCATACTGTCCAAAAGCAGCATAAAGTAGTTCAGTCTCATACAAACAATATAATTAAGGCCACTTGGAGCCTGGTTATGGGATATGAACATAGTACTCCTGCTCAAATCACCATTCCAAGTATACCATAGTTGTCAAATACTGCAATTACTGGTGCAATTAGCGCAAGGGTTTTATGTCTCTGGGTGTAAGTAAGTTTTGTTTTCATTGTTAAATAATATCATATAATATTTCATTGCCCACTAATAAATTGGCCTCATTCAGATTTTTACCATAGCTTTCC
>JAVSBS010014346.1:0-16603 GCA_033124195.1 Coracias cyanogaster
CTGCTCTGGCAGGGGGGCTGGACTAGATGATCTTTGAGGTCCCTTCCAACCCCTAACATTCTGTGATTCTGTGATTTACTTCCCCCCTACATGAATATTTTGTATTATGGCTGCCCATAATATTAAAATTAAAAGGCATATTCCCAATGATTTTGATTCAACTGGAAGTAATGCCATTACATGTGTTTTCTATAGAGTAAATAAAGCAAGAATTTAAAAAGGTGAATAACATGCAAAAGACAAGAAGTCTTAGAAAAGAGTGGCTAGACATAAATAGATAACTGCTTTTTATCTAACAAAAGGCTACAGATTCTCCATCCTATAAAGATACAACACTGTTCATTAAGTTAGCCATGTGCTTATTTTGCATAAGAATTACTATACAGGCAGTCTTTGCACAATCAGGATTTCACACAATCACTAATTTACTATCATTCTCTGAACCATATTGTGTACTATCTTGAGAAGCAGCCATTTTTACGATATAAAAATGAATTTTTCTGCAACTCACCATAATGTAACTTGACAATAAAAGGATGGTTAACTTCTACTAGGATATCACGTTCCATTTTTGTCCGAACCCGATCTCGAACTACAACAGAACACAAGAAAGATTTTTTAAAAAGTACAGTATTTCTCCTGTGTTTCCTGATGTACTTCACATTGTATCCCAAAGTATTACAACTCTCTGCAGGTCACTATACTTTACACAGAAGAGATTTGAGAGAGGATTTATTTCAGAGTGCAGATTTTTCTGATAAATTTCTTTATGCATTTCAATTTGCTTCAGTTTCTGCTATGGGCATATCTGACACTGGATACATAAATCAAACAAAAGCACAAGGGAAAAGGTAACTACCCTTTAGCCTGCCCTGTACTTCGTTAACCTTTTAAACAGTAGAGGCAAACTGCTACAATTATGTATAGGAAACACAGCCAGTTTCTCTACAGTTGAAAATTAGAGAAAATTGAAGTTATACTAAAATGAATTTATAACATAAATACACTTACACTATCATAAAGATGCTTATTTTGGTTCAACTCATTCAAATAGTTTGTACTATTAAGACACAACGTACCATCACAGTTTGGAAGGGGGGGGGAAAAAAAAGAATCTAACGTCCTCTCTTTATTATGAACTTAGAATAAAAAGAATATCCATTCAATGTGGTGTGTACTTCATACAATCTTTTTGATTTTGGAAAGGTTTGTTGTGATTAAATGTGTGCATGGAGGAGTAGAGTATACTAGACATCAGAAGCAGTTACTGCTCAAGCTGCCTGTGCTGTCCCACTGTGGTGCCTCAGAACGGGCCACGTACCTGCTCCTTTGCCAATGTAGATTAAACTAAATGAGCATCACGTGCAAATGCCCCACGTATGGGGCTGGCAATCCATTAATCCAGGCAGGACAGTCAGCTGAGCATGGCACCTCCTTCAGCTGTCCTAGGCAACTCCCCTGCCACTCCAGTCAGTTCCTGGTTCCCATTTGAAGCTCCAAATCAGCCAGGACACAGACAAAATCCACAACTCTTACAGGTGACAGCCAGTAACATTTGCTACAATAGTTTAAGATGTTGCTTTTCTCTTTCTTTCCCTTACTCTACATTTTGTTATTGCCCCTTTCCCAAGTGTTACACATTCTTGCAGAAAGCACCTCAGAGGAAAGAAGTCCAGTCTGAAGCTTAAATTGCTGGCATTCCTTGTACAGTTAACAAGCCAGAGTTCTCAGATACTAAAAAATTTAGAAGAGTTTTCAGTGCCTATAGGTGTGCAACAGTCACATAGATGACAAGCCTTATTTGTGAAAAGCTAGAGAAAATCCAGATTTACAAAATCTGGAAAAAAAGTAGAAGGAACTGAGCACATTTCAAACGTTAGTATTAGCCATTATTTGACTTAAAATCTGACTTCTGTTGACTACAGTTTCTGTATGTATGCTGCTGGAAGCACGGACTTTTTGTAATAACGTTTGATGCCAGACTCTCTAGCAATGATTTGAACCTGTTTCTCTCTTTCTCCCCATCATGAAGGGGCACTGAAAGATGATACTGCCTATCAGAGTGTATTAATAAACTAGTCTCTGCACTAGAAGTTCTATGTGTATATTCTTGGATTTGCTCTAAACATAAAAAGGTTGGACTGTGTAGTTGCACCAACATGTCCTGGCTAATACAGCTGCATTCTTTTGAAAATATTCTCTCTAAATTTGATTTGTAAATCAGGCACACTGACTTCAATTAAGAAGTGGTCTTAAAGGACATTTTAATCTTTGCTTTTAGAACACAGAAGTAACACAAATTAACTATGAAATAGATTTGAAAGAGCAAAAGAACCTTCAACGAGTCACATAATACACTGCATTATTTAAAATTACAATACTAGATCTAAAGTAAATGTTGCAATTGTGGAAAAAATAATTTCTCTTAATTTCACATTAGGGTTTCAACAGCAACTTTCTTTTGCTTGCAAGTCTGCTCTTCCCAGAACATGAATCACAACCAAAAGACACTCAAAAACATCTGTATTCAGATACAAAGTATTGAAAAGTGTGGTATCCTCCTACTAGTGTCATACTTCTGCTCAAGCCTTTTGCATCCTTAAATTCTCAGCGCATCAAAGAGTCTCCTTTTCCAAACAAAAGTCAAGCTTCCAATTTCAGTATTTATCAGCCCCTGCTATCTGTAGAAAAAATTATATCCACAGCTTGGACTGTGATTTTTACATGTAACATTAAACTACAATCAAAAGGTGATGGAGAGAAGCCCTTAAAAAAAGCAACTACTGCATGACCTTTGACTCCAGTCCTGAGCTATTAACAGATTGGAGAATGAAAGGCTACTGAGGATATCAAAGTACCTTAAATGAGTGGAAATGAATTTCAGAAAAGTAGGAAGTAAATAATGAGAATAACACATGCCACAAACCACAGAGGAATCAAAATATAGGAAACTCCAAAAACACACTCTGTAGTAGTTGTAAGTGGAAGTGATATATAACAAGACAGATATTCAATGCTAGATCTTAAAAACTTCAGGTTCAACATTTTAGCAGAAGTTCACAATTCAATGCGAGTTTTTGTTCCTTCCATCATTCTATGAATATTTTCAGATGAAACTGCATGTTAAAATTTCAAATCAATATAATAATCATGTAAGTTAAGTACTAGAAGTTGTTGGAACTATCCTAAAATTATCATTGCAATTTCATGCAGTCATGAGTTAGAAGGACTACAGATAGATGGAAGTATTAAACAATATCATAAAGCAACATATTCTGGTTAAGGGATTAGTGTGAAAGATCACTTTCATTTTAATCTGCAGTAAAAAAAAAAAAAAAAAGCATTATTTCTTTTCCCTTATAGAATTCTCTAGGACAGAATTGAGATTGTTCAGGTTTAAACTTATTTTGTAACTGATACCATTCAAGACCAAAACCACCCAAGAAACAAAACAACTTACAACTCATTTTTCTTCAAGTAACTTAGATGATGAACTTAGCATTTTATCAAATACACTCTACATCCAGAACAGATGCCAAATATTTCTGGTTTAAAGAAAGACTTAGAACTCCCGTGCTTAGAACTTTTAGAATAAAACAGTTGATATAATGCACTTTTAAATATCATGACCTAAATATAAACTGAGCAAACAGCATTAACTGTATCCTTGGTGATACACAGCAAATGAAAAAAGGAATGATATTAAGTTTCAAATAACAGCTCAGGAGCAAGTCAGGTGGCAGATGTAACACAACTACTCTATTAAACCACCTTCACCTAATGAACTTAACATGGAAAGAAGCCTACTTTCCCCTGCAACTATCGATATAGTGCTGTTGTTTACTTAATCCTTCCGGGTTTGATAGAAGAAAGTTCTAAGCCATAATCTGTAGAATGGCATGTTTGCAAAGATTAAGTTTAGGTATAATGTTTACGGTTTCCCCCCTGCCCTCTCTCTCTAAAAAGTGCTTACCTTTAAGGGTGGCCTTTTTCAATACCTTCATTGCATAAAGCTGTCTAGCATCTGATCCTGAGATTTTTTTGACAAGGAAGACCTGCATTGAAAATTAAAAAGCATTCTTAAAAGAAAATAAAGGCAAGTCAGATAAACATACTTTGCTATGAAGTTCAAGTAGTCAGTATTGTTTCAGTGAAACTCAACCTTATTATTCCTCCCAATAGTATTGCTAGGTTGACACTTTTAGATTCTGCAAACCCAAACAAAATTTTTCTTGCGTTTTTTCCTACTATTCCTTCATTTCATAATCTAAGAGGTTCATTCAAGACAAACAGTCTGCCAAATTAATTTTGGTTTAACTGAATTGATTTCAGCAAGTTAAAAAAACCATGAGTTTGGATTCTCTCCGTTCAGCTAAATTTGAAACAAAAGATTCAGCTTTTAAATATTAATCTCTAAATAGTTTTGTCTTATTAAAATTCATAAAATGGCATAGCAAAAGTGCTAATAAAATAATTGTCAGATGTATGTACAAAAGTTGATCCAGAAAGTTGTAGGAATCAATGCACAAAAAATTTGATTTTTTTAAAAAATAACCTATTAGATTATAAGAATCAACCTCTCCTGTAACAAAAACATTTTCTTATGACATGCTTTGGATGAGATTTGCACGTACCAATAAAGGACAACCAGTGTCAATTAAAGTGTTTCATTTCCTTCTTTAGTGTAATGGGATTTCTTGAGTTTGATTGTTCTTAATAGCCTTAATACAAAATTAATTCCAGTAGAGCCAAATTTGAAATGGAGAAAGAAAAAGAAAAAATACACCTGCCACAGGTTTTCTGGTTATTTGTGAAACAGCGTACAGACATGTTGTGGGATATGAAAATGTTAAATGTGATACATGAAATTAGTTTTATGTCTGGTTTTGTATCCAATTCTCACTTATGTTAACATCCCTTTGCATTATCCAGAGATTACCAGAATATCAGCAAGAGACCTTGAAGAGCAGACAGAATTAGTCTTTTACATAGTAATAGTCTTTTGTAATATTAATCCTTTCTGCATAAAAGCTTAAAAATAATTGAGAACAAGATTGGCATTTTTGCAATACTTCAAGCCAGCTAGACAGTTAATTGGTTTTGCTTTTTCAAAACTTGCCCCCTTGCCTGTTATAGCATTGAATTCAGTAATATCAAAAAAATAAAAGCAATTGTTGAAATGATCATTTATTAGCTTACATTTCCTTGCCCCTAACCGATTCATTTCTCCTGATCTGAAGCCTTCAAAATAAAAACTTGATTATTATTCTGGATGAAATCAAGTAACAGAGGAAACCACCTTTGGAATCAGGTTTCTCAGTGAATTCTTACTAGTTTTGAGTAGAAATTTTATAGTTCCTAAGCATCTAGATTTCTACTGGAATTAGTACTCCAATAATGTGACTAACTGTAACTTCACGCTACCAAGAGAGAATACATTATTCTTATTTTCCCCCATATTCAAGACAGATTTGGCATTACGTGCTGGAGTTTAACACCACATTCAGAGCTGCAGTTAAGGCTGAATATGGATGTAAAAGCTTTGTTGTCTTACACTGCATATTCCATTCTGTCTAAATGATCTGTTTTGCTGCATGAAGTTCATGTTTTGCTTCCAAGTTTGAGTTGGACAACTAAAAGTATTAATCACGTACATCTAGTTTGACCTCAGTGTGGACAGTACTCACTAAATGCTAGAAACATTGAGTCTTTAACAGATTTTTAAACTAAATATCAAGGTACATTGTGCCTTATGCAAATTATGACAGCTAATGCCTAGCATGAACATGACTAGAGTATATAGTGCTTACTTCAGTAGCCATTATCGCCTAAAATTTGTTCTTTACAATTACAGTCTGTTACAAAAATAAACTCTGCCTACAGCTCCTGTACTGGTTATGATCTACCATTAGCAAGTTAGCAACCAGGAATACTCATAAAAAAAAACCAACCAAACTTTCAACTCTTACCCCCTCAAACAGAAAGAAGAGTAGTTATAGAAAAATGACATTTGATTTTAACAGCAAATACCCAATTATTTCATATCAACCCAATTTTTCTATGGAACTTTTAGATCTACATATCATAAAAACTAGAAGAATATTTACTGCTTTACAAAGATCTGCCACAATTACAGTGGATAGTTAGCACTAATTTAGAAAGAAGTTTTCACTTGCAACATTGCCTTAATGCAAGATTGTGACTAAGTATTTCACTCCTGATATTATTCAGAGCTATATTCCTGAATAATTGGCTCTACAAGAGTTGTTACCAACCTTTCCAAAGGATCCTTGTCCTAGTACTTTCAGAAGTTCAAACTGTGAAGGGTCTGCTTTCTCATGTCCTTCCTTTACATGGTGAGTTATTGCAATTTCTTTGATATTTCCTTCTTCCTGACAGAGGAAAAGAGTGGAATAAATTTACTTCAGCAGTACACCTTCCTAAAATGTTTATAAATTCACAATATGTTGTCAAATACGAGTGCCACTGAATCCAATCAACTACACATGCCCAAATGTAGATAAAAAAACACTGAACAATACTACTTGCATAATTAAGATACAAAAATCAAAGTATTATCTGTTAACAAAAGGCAGTATTGGTTCAGTAACAGAGTGGCTTAAACTTTTAGGGATGCATCAGAATCTAGACAATAAGAGAATTAATAAAACAAGTCAGTGATTCCCAAGCTTTTGTGCTTAGGCCCATATGTTTGGTTCATCATCACTGTTCCAGATTCACAACCCATTAATGGAAACCAATCTTCTTAAGAATTTAGTCTTCTTAAAGCACACCTAGAGGGCATTAACTGGATCAGTGCTCTTAGTGAAAGCCCTCCATTTCAACACTTTGAAGGCTGCTATGCTGCAGCGATACTAATGCTCACCTTTATAAGACAGTGTAAGACTCAAAGCAAAGCAAATAAGCTAAAACTAAGACGACCAGTAAGGATAGGTGCCAGTTTCCACTGTAAGACAGACAAAATTTTGCACGTGTGTACATCTATGCATGCTGTGTGCTACTCCTAATAAACCTAAACTCCTTTTTCCTTTCACAAAAAAATGCTTCCGTTGACTCAAGGCTTAAGTTTTACTGAGTTTGAAAGAAATACTGGTTTCTTCTACTTGTCAAAGGAATTATTTGCTGGTGGACATGTATATTTTCATCTTGTACATTAGTATGCGATCTGTTGGATTACATACTGCTTAAACTGCCCACTGCAATCTTAGAGAATCCCAGGGGAGGAACAGCACTGTAGAACAGGTTGCCAGGTACACATTACTTCACATACTTTGATGCATTACTGCCTAACTGTTTTCTCTATTAGCTCCCTGGTAATCTTGGGAAAGTAAAAAATGTGTGAAACAGAACTTCTTTAGATCTTTTTATCTACTCAGATTCAGGGACATGAAGTGATCAGGTGGACGCACTGCTTTAAAAGAATCACAAAATTTAACAAAAACAAGAAATGACAAAGAAAATATATTAACTTGTTCTCTACACACGAACAAAAATTATTTTTGAATGCAATGCAATTCTTATGCAACCAACTTCCCAGTGGTTATTTTGGGCACCCTCTAAAAAAAAACAAAAAAACCCAACCCAAACCACCACTTCACATTCCTGATACTAAGAGAATATTCCCAGTCTTCACAGTTTCTCAGGGTTCGGATACTCTTCAGTCCTTATAAGGCAGACCTAATACAACTCTGTCTTAAACGAAATGGAACTCAGATCATATCCTACACTTCATTAGCTTGTCTGTAACATATATGTTTAGGAGCAAGATTTATGGTGAATAGTTACCCACAAATCTGCAGTTTCCTTTTCTGATATAATTGCTGAATGTTCGTTATTTTAACCTAAACAGTATTCTGCAAATGCAGTTAAAATACAAAAGTTAAGCCTTTAATAGAAATGCAAATTATGTGTAGAAGTAATCAAACCTCACTGTACTCACAACCTACCTGAATTAAACTATAAGCCTTTCACACTGTAAAAAGAGATCTCTCTTTTTCAGCCAACTGCACTAATGACATTAGTTGATATATGTTGTCTTACATTAAGTTGGAAGATAAGCCATTGGATACTGAATTTTTCTTAAGTTCTACTTCTGATCATTCCTTAATACTTTAAAAAAACATTAATCCCACGTGTTAAAAGACTCTAGTCCTCCTTTCTTCCATTCCCTAACAACTTTCACACCACTACTGATACACACTCACCAGTGATCTTGCTGTTGCAATGGTGGGATCTTTTTACCAGTTATAACTACTCATTACTGCCTATATGTTGTTTCTACTATTTATAAGCTTAAAAAGCTCCCTCTTCTCAAGCCTGCAACAATGTATAAATAAAAGTGTCAATATAAAATTTCTTTTTCTAGTCACACAGTGCTCTCTTAAAGACTTTCTTCACAGGAGAAAGTAGAACTGTCACCAAAAGCCACATTTAAAAAACAAAAACAACAACAACACAACAACAAAACCCCCCCATTTCCGTTACTCAACTTCAAGTGGTTGCTACTGGCTTCCGTTATCATCAAACTAAATATAGAATACAAGGAAACAAAGACAAGGTAACATTGCTCTTAGTTTCCTTAACATTTCCTTAACAGTATAATAGTATTAAATCAACACTGGCCTAGAAGGGAAGTGAGTGACAAAAGTTTGGGTATGAATTTAAAACACCGCTATTTCAGAATAACTTCCTGTACTGATACAGTTTGCAAGTCAGAACTATTCTGGTCAGTAAGAATCTCAGTGCAAGTAAGCTCTAAGCAATGTACCTTACAATGCATGTTTACGCACAGGAATGCACACATACATTAGAAAGAACACTTAATGGATTATATTCCACAGACAAATCAAATCTAAAAGAGAAAATCTAAAGAAAAAAAAAAAAAGAAAAAGAGGGAGGGTGGAGGGGGATGTTCAGCAGCACCAAGAGTGACTCATTTTTCTCTTCAGCTGCAAATTAGGAAACATGCTTGTCAACAGGAAAAATAAGGAAGGATATACATCTTCTAGGCAAGTAGTAAAAAACTATTTAACCATTCTTAGTTTATAAAAAAAATAATAGCCTGATCGTGTTGCTAGAAAAATTCCGTATTTTAGGTACTTAATGAACATTAAATACTCACTTCTGTTCTAGTCTTGAATTTATGTGAATTTCTTTCACATCCACTTTTTAATTCAAGACTAAATTAACTCTGCTGTAACATGAAATAGTTCTATGTGTTTCTGAGATCTTATTATAGGAACTACTATTAGATAACGTATTAAAAGGAAACTGGATTTCAAACCCTAAAGGAAGTAGAAGACCCTTACTAGGTAAGTATTTCTCAGTAGTAACGAAAAAGCAAGGAAAGGCTGGAGAAAAACCCAAGTTTATCTCTACATTGCATCTTCTGTAATTCATCCTTCAGAATTCTGAATTTTCAGTAGGAGATCTGAAAATGGTTCTGTGTGTAAAGAAGTGGCCCATGCAGAGCTGGATGGCCTAACATGCTGCTTTCTTTACACAGATGAGTTTATCTGCAGACGTTTTTCTGAGCAGTATGTCCTAGGGACAACTGAAAAGCTGGTTCAGGGCTGGTAAACTGGGCTGTGAACTGCTAGCATCACCAATGATACCATTCCTATTGTTTTCACATGCTTGTAATTTCTACCTCTGTTATTACTCTTAAAGCATTGGAATTATTGATTTTCTAATCATGAATACAGCAGCAAAAAGAGTACTTAGCCCTTTTACCCCTAACTTCCAATTCCTGAAGATAATGTGACAGTGGTACGAAAGGAAAAACAAGTAAAAGAAGTCTGTGAGAGAATTCTGGAGTCTGAGCTTAAACCATCTGTAGACACTTTAAGAGAGGGTTGCCAGACATGATCTTACAACAACTAAGTATTTTGAGTGCTATATGAGATACATTCTTATGACACAACCTAAATCTGATGAGTTTACAAAATATAATAAATGTTCATTAGAATTTAAACAGCACCTAAAAAAAAAAGAGTAGTATTCTTAGTCTACAGATTTTGTATAAAAGGACAGAGAAACCACTAACTAAAGACTAAATTACTAAAAAAAAAAGTACGTTCTGACACTGACAAAATAATCCACAAGGAAAAAGCTCTGAATCATCTAAATAGATGTCACAGGTTCAGATTTATGCTCTTATTTGTATCAGGAGGAGGAAGGCTAACAGAAATAAGGAACATTAGCACATCCAAATGCCACATGGATCCTGCTGCACCTAAAATTCTCAGCTTCAGGTTCTTGAATAAATGCATAAGCAAAGTGTGAACATGCACAATGACAAGTGCTTGACAAAGACATTCCAAAACACTGGGACAGAAATGGGAAATTCAGAAAGAAAAGTTACCTTACTCTCAAAGATGTGTAAGAATTAGATGTGAATTATCTTAAACAGAACATTGAAGAATAAGCTGATAGGTCATGCCATGTATGGAATGCTTATTAGGAAAGGTATCCCCAGAAGACAGATTCCTCCTTTTCTGGGTACTCAAAATTAAAATGTTTATACTCATATTCACGTAAATACTTAACTCTTTATGATAGCGTATTACAGATTACAGTTATTAAAAGAGCAATTCATTCACTGGCTTCATAGCAAGTGACAGAGATCTGACTATACACCCTTCAATATCCTGAAAGTGTAAGTTAAAATCATTATATGTATAGATTACAGTAAAGGGGGAAAAAAAAACCAAACCAGCAGCTATGTAAAGTTTTACAGCAAAAATTATAATAGCGTGGTATATTTAAATTTTTCTTACACAGATGACATTTAATGGGTGTAAAGTAATGAAGTGACATGAAAGTTGGAAAGGTGAGAAAAAACACAGGGAAACATTTATAGCTGAAGACATCCAAAGCATTCAGGTTAAACAGAATGTGACTCCGCAAGTAAATTAGACCCATCCTGACCAGAAAGACCGACTGAATCATCTCTGCTGTCAGCTTCAGGGAAATTAAACTGAAATCAGATGAAACACAGAAAGTTAACCAAAACCAAGATACCCAAAGGTAAAGATCTCTAACAAAGATATGCACGCACAACAAGATTGGTGGTTGGAGGAGGATGGGAAAGTTTTGTTTGATTGTAACACTGTGGGGTTTTCTTTGAAAATATATTTGAGGTCAACTATGTACAGACTAACAACAACTGGAAGTTTATTTTTTATAATATCAAGAGGAAAGATAAGTACGTGCAGTACATTCTGAGTACCTAAAGATTACGGCTTTTTGAAAGAACATTGCATTTATTTTTAACATGTTAAAACACTTCAAAAGGATTTGTATTACATTGTTAATGATTCTGATGCCTCTTATTGTGGAAAATGGGAGTTCTTATCTGATGACAAAAAGGTTGCAACAGCAGTTAAAGGCTAAACAAAATAAACAGCTCCTTCACTATACCTGAATTTCACCAGGAAGCTTCTAACAAATTCAGTAACCCATTTCTGAGAAAATTATCTTTACAAAAAAAGTTCACATATGGATTTAGAAAATCCCAGCAGTTCTTATTGTACGAGATATGTGATGAGTAACTGCATCCTATCTCCATCCTTCGCATCAGGAAGGGGATATTAAAGATAACACAGGACATCCGTATTCTGTTAATAAAAGGGACAGAACTGACTGCAAAACAAGTTGCACATTCACTTTCCCACAAAATGAATACTACCTAGATGTAGGTGAAAATCTCCTCAGAGGCACAGTGAACGTCAGCTGGCAGGTTACTAAGCACTGATCAAAGGAATTCCCCTCTGCACACTTGCTGGTTATATGAAATATATCAAGAAATACAACCCCAAACCTGTAACATCCAAATAAAAGGTTTCGCAATTGGAGAAAGTAAAAGGCCACATACTAACACCTTCTACATCTAATAGAGATGGAAGTTATGAAATAATTGACATAAAGGACCAAAGATAAAATATTAACCCTCACGCTCATGTTGAATAAAACCCGTGAACTTTATGATAATTTCTGGCAAAAAAATTACCATACTATGTTTGCTTTTGGAATTGAGAAGCAACTTGCCTCTCAGTGGCGCTTTTAAATAAAACCGTATTTTTCTAATAAGAAGCACAGATGACCAAGACAGACACACAATCAGAAGCATCTTCCACGTATTCTTATAGATGTAGTTACCACTTAGTTTGCCCCATAAGATACGCAAGAGTTTATTCAGATTTTTCACTGTAAAGTGACCTTCCAGCTCCTGGCCTTACAAGGTCTTACCAGAATCATTTTTAAATTTTTAATACCTACTACTTACGTTACTTTGGAAGCTGCTTATAGGGCAATAGCCCCATACTACTCCTAGCCACAGTCTTATCTGCTCCGACCTGCAGAGACAGCAGTTGCTGAGGCACTGCCCCTGAAGCTGTGTCCAGCTGAGTGTTCAGTGGCATTGACAGTCCTTTCAGAGTCACCTCCTGCCACAGAGAGGTCAATCCCCTGAATTGCGCAAGATTCCTTGTTCCTAATACACTACTTAGCATTGCACTGTGCCAATATTGGTATTTTTAACACTCCTTCTGAATGGATGCTATTAATACATCATGAAATGATGGTGGGATCCGTCCAGAAACTCTTCCAGGAGCTGTTTCATGAATATTTTATGTTTAAAATAACATTTTAAAATGGCTTCAAATCTGTTTTATATATTTATTTTGTATAATGATAATTCAAACAAGAGAGGCAGACAGACTCATGATTAGAGAAGTGCACAATTCTGGAATTTCAACTTCTATACAGTCAGGAACAAGAATGCGTGAAACAAAAAAAAATCTTTCTTAGTTTTAATCACAACTAAGTCAAATCTATATGGCCCATATTGCCGAGTACCCCCTCAAATGTTAGCCATCTTTCAAGATAAGACAACAGCCTTAAAATAAATTTTAGAATTAAGTTTCAGAAATAAAGATACAAATATTTCAAGAGTTTTAAAGTGCAACCCTTTTCCTACCAGACAGGTAACAGTCATTTCTATCAGCATAAAGGACAGTTCATAGTGTACTTCCCTGTAATACTGTTCACTTAATGAATTTTAACTCATCTGACGAACTCACTACTGTATCAGTTTATACTGTTGACCATACGATTTTCAAAAAAAGCAAATCCAATGAATAAAGAGCTACTGACAATCTTATTTTCCACTTGAAAGTTGAGACGCACCAGCAAAAATACCGCTTTTATCAGTTTTCATTAGTTAGACTAGGTATGTAGCTACGCAGATTTTTCCATTTTCGTTGCAGAAGTAACAGCTTTTTTTTCACCCCTCTCAAGCTCTTTTTCAGGAATGTCTTACTTCCTCTAGACAAAAGCATGTACTTGAGGCACATGCACACTCAGTACAAGTGAAGATAAGGTTGAAAACAGAAAAAAGGATTCCCAGCAAGTTGCTTAACACTGCTCCAAGCACAGTTGCAGGTTTCCTTTTCCTACTTTGTTAACTTTGATTGTACTTATCAGAGCTCAGCTGGACATTGCTATATTTGGCAAAATATTTTTCTGTCACAGGCAGAATAATGTCGATCCCTGTAATTGAATTGAAACCATTTCTAAAACACTATTCTATTAAACCTTGGTGCTAAAGTTACATACAGCAGTTATGTTCTGTAAAGACGGTAAGCTTATTGGATATAAAGTGATTTTGAAAGGATGACTCAATGTTGGCACGGTTCCCCAGCTCATATACATAATTTCCTTTTCTTCCCCTCCCTTGAGTCAGGAAGTCTCCTAGATACATTTTTACTTTCCCAACTTGTTAGGAATGTAGAATGAATTTTCAGTATTACCTGAAGAAATAAAACCCAAGGAGCTACGTTTTCTGAAGTACAAAAGCAGCCAAACTGAAAAACAATTACTTTCAACTTTTGTATTAGGGCTTACAGAAATCTTTAATGAGGTAAGAACAGGAGTTAAAAACATGAGGAGTGAACCAGTTTAGGTATGTTTAAAAATCTCAGATACATTCTATATACATTCATACATTCTATACTCATTATACTCCTACCTTTAAATTCAAAACTGCCTTAAAAAAAAAAGTCAATGTCTATCAAGCATTTCACAAGCTCCCTTCCCTTCAGTAAGCAATGTTAGTGAGCTAAACCATGGAATAAAACCCATTCTTTATATTTGTGACTAATATTCAGTTTGAGTCACTTAGTAGAACTAATGATTACTTAAATCATCACACACAAACAATTGTTCTAAAAAGCTGATTAAAAATGTTGCTTTTGAAGTAGCAATTATTCTAATACAACAGAAAGCAAAGCACTGCCATGCGTAAAATTATGTTAAGCTACCTTAAGGATATTCTGTGTACACTGTCTGTTTGACACTAGTATCAATAAAAGTTAGAATAAAGCAGAATTAAGTTCTAATTAACATGAACATCTGAAGTCAGAAATGCAGTTTTCCACAATTTATGTCTTTGTTTCTTTTTAAAATATGGAAAAACTTACACTTTCAACTGACATTCAATTACTTATTACAGATGGCATCTATTGTTTCACCTGACTGAAAATAGGATTTTCTAAAAGCAAACTCTATTTGCAAATAATGTGTAGTTTCAGGGTTAGTATTTTTTTATTCTTAAATCTCTAAGGAAAAAAAAAACAATCCAATGTATAGAGATAAAGAAAAATAACTGTATTTATTCCTTACTTTTTACTTTCTACTCTTTTCCACTCCTGGCTTTCTACTACAACAGTTTTGAGTTCTAGAAGGATGTCTATGTCCACCTTTGTTCCAGGTAGCCAATTCACTCACATAATAAAGACTGCAAAGCTCATTACTGACTCTGAACTCCTCCCGTTCTTTCGGCATTACAGATGCAGCAAGACTGGAGTTTGAAGTATGAACCCTGTTCCAGAGTAACAAGTCATATGGCAAATGAGACATGAGACCCTTTGGATAGATATGGCTGGCCAGGCTGGGAGGGCAACTCTGAAGATGCTTTCCCTTCCCAGAATGAAAATACAAAGGCCAGGACAAAAGTAAGACTCTACTCCTTCCTCCCCAAAGAACTGTGAGCAGTAGGCTTTTTAGCACGTAAAGCTGAGAAATTCCTGTAAGCATTTTAAGAGCTCAATGTTGGTCACCAAAAGCAGTTTTGTAATGCAGTTCTTTTGATCAAACATCATGGAATTATCTCATGAACTAAACTATGCATGTCAGCATTGGAAAAAAATACTAATTGGGTGGAACTTTCATTTCCCAGTAACTTTGCTCTAAAATTCATATGGGCTAAACACCCTTAGTCTGCACTGTCAAGTGTTTAAAAAAAAAATCAACAGAATGTTAAAAGACAATATAATCAAGCTGCCGTAAGTAGATAAAATACTGAAATTTTTTTGGACCAGATACTTTTAAGAAATACCTTTTAAGTTGCCTCTGGAAAAGGATGATAATAGGCATTTATTTTATGAAGGCTACATTAAAACCCCTGTATATAATGCAGCCTATGTTTCATTGTTTTACATGCATGTCTTGTTTCAGTTATGGCAAGCAAATTCAATTTCATTTTCCAACACATATTGCAAAGATTAAAACGGTACATAGGCTAGTAGGTGTTAAATTACTATCTCTTTTATTTACAAATTAGTAGACCTGCTTCACTGAAGATGTTAAGACAATACACAAGAAGGTGTTCTCATTTTTCCACTGAAAAGTATTTGTGAATTTAAAGGAGGAGAAACATGAAAAGTGACTTGAGTTTCAATAATGAAATGCTCTGCCACATTGCATGTTTACACAGATTGTTCAATAGTTCAGAAACAGTGCCTGTGATAATACAGTTCACTGGAGATATTTCTGAACTTAAAAAAAACCCCTTTTATGTTTAAACGCTCAAGAACAAGACAAATTATACAAATTAAACATCTACTATGACTAAATTATCATTTAAAAGTTGAAATAACCATAACATTAACTGTAATGCATGAGTGTCACTATTCTTAATACTGCTTTCAGAAATGAATTTAAGACATTAATAAAACTAAGTTATATTAACTGTCACTACACACAAGCATATTTTACAATTTAAAGTACTACATGAAAAGGTAACTATTAAAGTAACCATTACCTATTAATTTTAAAAGTACAAACATTTTAAATAAAACTAGACTCTCAGAAAACTGGGAAAAAGGGTAAGTTTCACCCGTATGTAAATACTGTAAAAATTTCCCAATAAGGCTATATTATCATCAACAGGTACCTCAGAAACATCTACAAAATACGAGCACACTACCATTTTTTTTTAAGGAAAATACAACAGGCTTTGTATACAAGCAGCACTGGTTCCAAAGCAGTGAAAGACTCAAATTGCTTTGAAATTACAAGTTTAATTAAAATAAAATTTCCCCTTTTCCCTCTTATTCTTTTAAATAAGAAACTAAGCTCACCCGAATAGAACGAACACGTAGAGCCAGAAACTTAAACATGACTAAGAAACCATGATGTTTAGATTTTCTGACCGAGCGATCACAAGTCTAGCAGGGAAGACCAACCCTGGCGTTTTTGCTGTGACCAGCGGTTCCGGCAATTAGAAAAATTCCTGTCAGGC
>JAVSBS010014346.1:16627-27468 GCA_033124195.1 Coracias cyanogaster
CCCCCCCCACCCCCCCCCCAAAAAAGGTCAAAAAAAAAAAAGAAAGAAAGAAAGAAAGAAAGAAAAAGACATTGATTCCCTCCCCCCACCAAAACTGGGCAGCAGAGGTACTCATGTTGCTGATGCTGTAGAGATCAGCACAGGAAACTTAAGCAGATTGCCTGATAGCAACATGCTATTGCAGATGTTATTTGTTGCTGGTTCCCAGAAAAGAACAAAAAAGATCAACATCTATTTCAGAAATCATGCCACTATGTAACATTTCACTAGTTGAGCAGAATAGCAACTATTTAAAGTCCTACATGTGATAACTGTATTTTTAAAAATTTTAATTTCACAAAACATTTTAACATTATATATATACACACACTACTGTTTTAACGTCAATGCAGAGAATGTAGTATGCGTATGCTTAATGACCACTTTTATTTCCTAGAGCTGTCAGAGGACCAAACTGACCTCATGCACAGCCCTTTGAAATCCTGCAGATAGAAAACGCTACACAGATGTTATAGAGGTTAGGCCAAGACAGACTCCAGAAATTATATGAATTGGATCATTCTGCTCCAATGTCTGACTTATGCACCAATATTATATTGTTTTGTAGAGAGTGAAAAATTTCTTAAAGTAATACAAATACTGAAGCTTTCTTTCAATATTAAAAAAAAACAAAACACTTCAAATGTTTCTAAGAATTAGAATTCAATTTAACTACTTCAAACAGCTAGAGATGAAGTTTTTAGTTTGATCTCTCTAGATTTAGTACAGGAATTTTGCTTCTGAATACGGACAGTATCTTTGGCTTTTCTGATATTTATTAAAAACGCCGAATGACACAATGCATGCTCCATTAGAATATGGCGCAAGACTGTTTTTCTTCAAGCAATAAATAAGTAAATAAAGGCAAGTAACAACATTCAGTCAAAAGCATATATAGAAGTCCTCTGGTATAAACAGACCCAGGTGATTCCATTTAGTGCCTGTACTAAAGGGAACACGCAGCAGAACACTGTACTGCCTGCACAAGACATCAAAACAAACCAACCCTCCAAACGACTCCCTCGACTGGGTTCTAACGAATACCTGGATGACTGCAATCTAAATCTTCATTCCTCTTCAGAAGACAAAGCCAGTAATTTAAGTGACAGAACATGTTGCTTCTATCTCTACACCACATCCTGGCTGCCTACAGTAACAATTTCTAACTTTGCCTTTAAAACCTGGATTACAGACCTCACCAATGTAAGCAAAGACCCTCTTGCCCAAATGCAGAGTTTAAATGAAGACCTTGGCTTTATCAGGACCCCACAAGCAAAAATGTGCCTTTTTTGTGTTCCCTTGTACTTCTCTGGATCTTTATTTATGTCACAGCCACAGGGATGGATCTTTCATATTCATATGTACTGAATATGCATAATTATTTTTATAGATTACACAGTCAGTAACTGCTACTACAACTTGAGTCCTCAATTACAATGTAGTTTTTACAGTGTGTTACAGCCTTTTGGGAAGGAACAGCCACTACTACAGCAGCAGTAACACAGCATAAAATGATTCAATATTTGTTTTGGGATAAACAAAGCTTCTTGAACACAAGGAGGCTACGGAAACACAAGGATTTCACACATTTCAGAAATAGTACAAAAATTACTTGAAGCTTTCCTCATTGTTTTAAACCTCCAGCTACTTCCCCCTCAAAACTGAAATAGCTCAACAATTAACAGTTTAACAGCAATATAGTAGTTTACACTTTGAAGTCTTAGAACAAATTTAAATTAAAAAAAATGGGAGACCAATCAAGCTCTCTGCCTTACCTTGTCAAGAACACACAAACACTAAAAGCAGAGTGAGCAGGAATCTCCAAACCACTAAATTGAACTCTCTTGTAGCAAGGAGAGCTAAAAGCAGAAATGGAGTGTAAGTGGTAACACCCACAGTAGCTACAATGTTCTTTAAAGAAAAAAAGATACTGTGGGCAAATAACCATTTTCTTCTCTTTTTGCTGTAAGGATATAAATGTATTCTGCTACAGAGAAGCTGTACCTGCTAAGGGTGACAGGAATAAGGCACTTCAACTGCAACATTTATGCAATTACTGACTACTGCTCTCCCAAACCTTTTATGTGACCTCTCAGCGAAGTACAAAGCACAGTGCTCAGGGGTCATCAGGGTTACTTCACAACAATAGTTCTCATATAACTGGCGTGGCTCTGCAGCAGGTGGAAGAAATTTCTTGTGTTCTGGGAGAATAAAGCCTGCATGGTTCCCAAAGAGCACTACCAGCCAACCAGAAACATTAAGATATATACTACATAATTCATTTAGAGAATCTGAGAAGAGAATTTGCCCCTTTAAATATTCCTTCATATAAGAAGGAGACAGGTTAGAGGGCAGCAGTCCCCAACAGGGAAGTCTGGTAACAAGGACAAATTGCCCCAGCAAATTGCTCCCCTTACCTTGAAGTCTTTGATAAGAATTTGTATTATACATGTTTATCACAAAATACAACTGTCTCCAAACCAAAAGGAATTTGCTTTGCCCATCAGTGATGAGAAATGGGGTTCTATCAATTGCAGAACCCCACTTGCACAACACAAGTTGTTCCTCCAGTACAGAAATACCTAGCGAGTTCAACTCTCATCTTCCCCTCCCCTTCTTTTAAATTGGATGCTCTGAATTCACAAAAATGAAATGTCAGACATGCTGTCCTGACATTGAAGAAAACGGGCCTCACAGGCTTCAGAGAGCAGAAGAACCGAAAGATGCTGGAGAAACGCTCAAAGCAGTACAAAACATGTGGGTATCCCTAGATTTTATTGAATAAAAAGTGCACATCACAGCGGGATGCTGATGTTTATACAGAGACAAAAAAAGTTGAAGCATTTCATCTAAGTGGAGTCCATTAGGTAGACTGACAATCTTCCTATATTCTAAGTCTGAGAAGTGTAATAATGCAAATTAAGTCACTATGATGCTAGACAAGCAAGGCTCTGTGGTAGAGATTGCCTTCAATTATCTGGAAAAAGACAAAGATGGAGTACACAAAGAATGAAAAAATCCTCAGTTGAAGGACAGAGTTACTTTTTGGAGTTTTCAGAAGCTGAATAATATGCTTCCGCTCATAATAAGTGTTTGTATAGCCAAAGCAGCAATATTCTATTAATCGGGGGTGTGGCAGTTTCCATCTGCTCGTTTACAGGCTTTTCAGGGCTACCATCTGTTTTCTTTTCATGTAACAAGTAAGCAGCTTGACTTCTAATGTTGCTTACACTCTCAAATGATTCTATTTTCTGACCAAGATCCAGAAAGCATGCTGCACCTAAAACACCAAGTGCAAAGTAATCACTCAGAGAATCCCTTAGAAGACATCAATGACAAAGGTTTGCTGTAACCTTTCCTGAACACCTCGTGACATCTTGGGGGGTAAAAGATATTCCAAAGCTTGCCTTCTTTATATGGGTTTCATATCTAACAGTTAACATCTCAGATTAAAAGCTGTGCACTGTTTACAAGCATGCTGGAACTTGTTAGGTAACGACCATCAGTAAATCCATTCTTACACAGGTAAAATGCACACACTTCACTAAGTTTCTAGCAAAATTAATCCAAGTTGCAGCACAGTGCTTTGGAAGATAATGAACTTCCAATTTCATCAGAAAAAAAAAAAAAAAAGAAAGGTCTTCTGCCTTTTACAAAGTAAAAGCTAAGCACTGAGAAGGGAGTAACCGGATTCAAGTTTTACAAATGTAAATGGTTTGCCTGGGGAACTTATTTGTTTAAGAATCAAGTTATTTGACGATAAAATAGAATTAAATATAATTAAATATGTATATTTAAGTATACTTAGTAGAATACATAAGAAGGAATGTAAGAATTATGGATTACTTTAAAGTTCACATTTAGTATTTGTAGCCCAAATTGTTTCCTTCATTCCATTACACAGTGGACACTGGACACTGTCTCATTATATGGCCAGGTTATTGGCTGGTTTTAACAGAAACTACAGCTTACTTCACAACAAGGAACCTCGTGTTATACTAACTTAGGTAATATTACAGTTTCAAACAACTGCATTGCCAGGACTGTAAAGAAAGTTTGATCTCCATATAAACAGACAATAATAACACATTCAAGAATGTGTAAACAATGTGAAAGAATAACTTGACTGTGTACCTCACCTTTCAGTAAAACTGCAAAAATATGAAGTTGTCACCGTTGTACTACCGATAAGCTATACTTACAGCTGTTTCAGCTAAAATTAAGTATCAGCCTGTAAAAAATGAGAAATTCCAAACTCCATGGTCTATGTACATTTGTGAACTCAAACATTTCTGTAGTATTTAAGAAATCCTAGCTATGCCTTACAACCTCTACCACAGAGCCAAGAATTTACATCAGGACACTGACAAAAATACACAAACATGAAATGGAAATGTAAAGGTTATACCAGCAAAAGGAAAACAAACATATCAAAATGATAACCAGAAATACATTCACTCTCATGTTAACACACATGATTATTCTTTTAATTAGAAACTGTTACTGAGCATCCAAAGACCAACATCCAACAGAAGTTTGGAGCAGTCCTGAGACAATGCAAACAAAGTTTTTGAAACTTAAGAGCTCTCAGTAGTGAAATGGTGTAACATTAAAAATTGAGGTGAAACTAAAAGTCAGTTAAGGCCCCTCTCAAACATTCTAAAATCTAAGCATCCGTCAGTTTAATTATGCTGGTTTTGCTGAATTACCTCATGTTAACATTCTTATCTTTTGTTATTTTCATGGACGGTGACACAACAAATGAGATCACCTCACATTACTCTAACAGCTCCCCAACACTCAGGTAACAATATTAAAAGCAGAGTAATGAATGTTTGAGATCTCACTTTCCATATAAACTGTTCTATTAAAACACTGATTGGCAAGATAAAGGTCATAATTTTCATTTCTCCTGACTGCAAACATTTGTTTAATTTAAATTCTACTAGAGGAAAAATAAAAATTTAAAAAGCATTTTTAGCTACTGACTTTTCTTTGCAATCATTTCTAACACTAACTTTTAACTACCTGCTGACTATAGGCTTAATTATCTTAGTTATATATTTTTAGTAAAATGATGACAGCTACTGAGATGTAGTTTTTCAAAGTTTCAAAACTTTGTAATTTCAAAGTTTTTAACAAAGAGCACACATGATATGCTCTTCACATATATACAAAATGGGAAGCTACATGCTGGACTAGCTGTAGTGTCCGGTTAGCTTTAACTAGTAGCAAAGCGTGCATCATAATTGTAAGATCTCAGAACAATTACTTTGCTCAGCTAATTTACTCAATCACTATGGGCACAGATTTATGGTAAAGCAACGGCAGATAGCACAGGAGTGAGAAAGGCAGCAAATAAAAGGGTTTAAGTAGCTTCCCCTCTTTCAGTAACGTTTACTTAAACTTTCACATTAGGTCAAGCTTCAGCCAGTTGTTTACTTGTTCTTACATTTATTTCCTGCTGGACCCAGATCATTTATGAGATACATCAGATAAAAAAAGCGTTGACAGCAAGTTATAGTCAGATATAACCAGCATATTCATTGTAATAAAACTCTTATACTGAATGACTCCTCTTTTAAGAGGAGCAAGACTTTGAACCATATAACATCTGGATTCCTCAGAAACAGGTACGTACCCTTAACTCCTGCTTTTGTTCAAACAAGCTACCAAATTTAAATCAAAGCTATGCAACTCAGACTCACATGTCAATTAACTGTAATTTTGACCAAAAGAACAGGGATGTAATAAAATAACATGCATGTTTTTATATGCAGAATATTATAGAGACTTCCTACATAGATAGAACTGTTAGGCCTCAACATCTATTTCACATTTCTTATCTGATTTGCAGCATCAGCATACTATCCAAACACTTAACACAGCAAAAGGATGCAGCATTCTACGTTTTCGCCTTCTTCCATCTCCACAGAACTATGGCAACTCTCTACCCTGAACTTGCATACCTTACACATCTACCAAAGTATTTTGTCTTCTTACCTGATGTGGTAGTACACGCGAGGCCTGTCTACGCTACTGACCTCAGTCACAGCTGAGAAATGTCATAAATAGTCAATGACTATGTAAGTGCTCCAAGTTCAAGTGCAAAGTTGAACAGAAGAACTTAAATGAGCTTCAGTGGCAGTTTACAATTAGTCTCTATTTTGCACCAAAACAGGTACGAAGCACTAAAATATCACATCCCAGCTAAAGTAGTATTTTATTAGCTGGTAGACAGTAAAGGCTAGCTTCCCACTATAACTGACTGAGCAGCTTTTTTTTCTTTAAAAAGATTATTTTACATCTCTATTGGCAACAGTTTACTTACCATAGCCTAGAAATAAATGCAAAGTAAGTTCCTAAACTACTAGTCTGAGGCATTAAAAAGCTAAAGCAATCTTATCAAGCATGATGGAAAGAATATTAGAAAAATGTTTTAATTTTTTTATGGTCGTATTATGTTAAAGTAGGTTGCTCCAAAAAAAAGCAGCAATTTGGAAATATCTGAAGAAAGTACAGGAGACCACTTGTAAGTAATTGTGCAGTTATCAAAGAGAAAGTTGAAAGCAAAATTTGGTAGTTGTGGTGGGTTAACCTTCCCTGGCTGCCAGACACCCACCCAGCCACTCTCTCGCTCCCCTTCCTCAACAGGACAGGGAGAAAAAATAAGGTGAAGAAAAGCTCATAGGTCAAGATAAGAATAAGGAGGTCACTCGGCAATTATCATCATAGGCAAAACAGTCTTAACCTTGGGGAAAATTTATTTATAAAACTTCCAATTAAAAATAAAGTAGGATAGTGAGAAACAAAGAGAAAAACTAAAAACATCTTTCTCCAAACTCTGCCCTTCTTCTCAGGCTCAACTTCACTCCTTCATTCCTTACTCTTCTACCTCTTGCCCCCTGAGCAGCACAGGTAGGACAGGGAATGGGAATTGCAGTCAGTTTGTAACACTGTCTCTGCTGCTTCTTCCTCACAGTTTGCCCCTGCTCCAGCGTGGGTCCTTCTCACAAGCTATAGTTGTTCAAGAACTGCTCCGGTACTCCATGGTCCTTTCCATGAAGTTTGGGGAATGGACTGCTCCAGTGCAAGCCCCCTGGGGGCTTCTGTTCCTGCCAGAAAACCTGCTCCTGTGTGGGCTTCTCTCCATGGGTCGCAGATTCTGCCAGGAGCCTGCAGCTTCCTTCATGGCACATATAACCTGTTCTGGTGTGGAGTCCTCTACAGCTTGCAAGACGGGTATCTGCTGGACCCTGGTCCTTCAATGGACTGCAGGGGGGCAATCTGTGTCACCATGGTCTTCTTCAGGGGCTGCTAGGGAATCTCTGCCCTGGCATGTGAAGCACCTCCTGTCCCTCCTCCTTCGCTGATGCTGGTGTCTGCAGGACTGTTTCTCTCTCACTTTTTCAGTCCTCAACTCTCACAGTTGCTGCATAGTGGCTTTTTACCCTTTTGTAAACATGTTATCACAGAGATGCGCTGCCAGGATTACCTTTGCCAAGTGGTGGGTCCACTTTGGAGCCAACTCGAACTAACTGTCCTACACAGTGGCACAGCCCTCAAACACTTTTCACAGAGGTCACCTCCCATCACCGAAATCTTCTCACAAAAACCCAGTACAATAGATAAAGAATATAATTTTAGCAGATAAACACAAAACAAACAAAAAAATCTTATAGGAAGAACGTGGAGTTACAGACTCAAAATAAGGAAATTATCATCAAGTGACGACACAGAACAAATTATCTCCTTCTGGTTTTGCCTTGTAACCACACAAATGTTGTTCCTCTCTTACTATTTAACACTGCACGACTTTTAAAGTCATCCGTCAGCACTTGCCTTGTTTCTTCACCTTGTGTTAAAGACAGCAGAGCCTTGCATGCTATGAGGAGGTACCAAAAGCAGTTATATAGTGCAGGCTTTTCATCTCCTAATTTTCCTATCAGCTGAAGAGCTGGTACATTTCAAGACAAGCGTGAGAAATACAACTGCACTCATTATCTAAACTGGCTCTGTCCACAACTTCAACAGAGAGTGGAACTGCCATGGCACTACAATTACATCCATGCTGCAGAGATGGAAACAGCTTTGACCATAACATCACAAACTGAAGTCTGAACAATATGCAATTCCAGTGTACAAACCTTAAACTCCAACCAAATGTGGTGTTCCAAAAAATATGTTTTATTGGTAAGGCCATTTATCACCAGGCTTAACATTCAGCTAGTACTCTCTAACACAAACTACCTTCATGTCTGAGAAAAAGTGACAGGCACTGCAGTACTTGAACTCACTGATATCTTCACGTTATGAAATTTTGTAAACTGCAAGTCTGACATGAAGATAAGGAACTGAAATTATCAATGAACCTTCCTGACTGTGTTGTTCTCTTTAGCAGCAACCTCTATTTTCAAGAAGCCTGGGTTAAGAATTCCTTAGATTAATGTCTCTCAACAAGAGCAATGGAAACTATTTTCCCAGCCCTTCCTCACACTTTTTGGAGTATCTTTGAGTATCTGCACGCAAACATTTCTGGAGCCCTCAGCTTTGTAGCTCTGAACCAATGAACAGAAATTCTCTTCCACTCCAACTTAGCCAAATTAGCATCACTTTCCACAAGAGAGCTGGAATCCACATCAGCAGAGGAAAGACTTAAGAAACACCTAGGCCTCAATGAACTAGCTTTGCTATTCTCAAATATACTTCAACATGACACATCTAAACTTTTCAATCGAAGCCCAGGAAGAGGACCTAAAACTTTGTATCTTGGTTTCATAGTTCTGTGAAGAAAGGGAATCAAAAGAATCTTCCAGGCTAATGAAGATTTATTATTCAAATAATCTAGTTTTACACAGGTCAATAAGGAAAATATGAAATGACTAATGCTAACAACAAAAGGGCACAGACAGGTACTGCCAAGAAATCTTACGACAGCATGGAAAAATAAAGGTGGTAGCTGCTGTTACACACTGTGTATCAAAATAGAAGGGGAAAAGCTATGGTGCACACTGTCATGCTGAAAGAATCATATTTCATACAGTAAGCGCATATGCATCTGTAACTGAACGTGTGTGGAATTTAACCATGAGAGAATCCTTTGTTGTGACACGACCACAACTGAAACATTAACTATTTATAAAGCATACTCTGGAACTCATAGACATAAAATATTTTCACCTCTGCACTGGTAAGACTAACAGAAGCCAATGGAAGTACTTTGCTCACTGGCATTAGGAAAAGTAGACAGTAAAAAAGAATGGCGTGTTTTAAATGTTTGCTAAGATAAGAGGAGCTAAACCTCTCTATCTGTCCAGGAATGCTCTACCTAGCTACATCTCACTATGAAACTTCCTGACTCCCCAACTCAATCATAATTTCTACCATGTTCACCTTTGTGCTTTCAACAGGAAAGCCTACTTGATACTAGAAATACTTATAATGTACAAGAATACTAGGGAAAGCATAAAAGTTCCTTCAGAACAAACAGTAGGATACTGAGCCAGACAAGAGAATCAGTGAGAAAGCACCCCTCTGAAAAAAAACATTAGAATCCTAGCTTGCACATCACATCTAGTAAACCCAAACAACAAAATATTAGTGGCAAACTGCCTGTAAATTAAGTGATATCAGTGTGGTACAATATTGTACTATCTTTATTACAACCATCTTTTACTCACACTTTGTGGGTTGATATCATCTTCTCCCATAGGTTCATCTACAATTTGCTGTCCATTCTGTAAAAAAAAAAAAAAGACCCAGCAAGTTATTAGAAATGCAGAATCCAAGTACAGAAGTAAATATATTGCAGATGCACTTTTATAGCTTGCTACTGTACAGGATCACGTGTTCTCCACATTCTATTTAAAAAATAGTCATTGAAAGTAAACAAAGATGACTGCATATTGCTGGCATGCAATGCCACTCTCCCTTTGATCTTCATGTGTTACCAAACCGAAGTCGCAGTAAGAAATATATAAAACAATCTGACATTTGAAGCCTTACTACTACACAGCTAGACAATTTCCACTACTACAACTTCTGCAAGAGTTAAACCTGAGGAAGGCTGAGCAGCAGAAAGCCACAACAAAGAACTGACAAACAGGTCCTTTCTAAGAACAAGACTTCATGTAGCAAGTCAGTCCTTACTCTACAGTGATTACTTCAAGAATACTTTAAACTAAAATACAGCCTTATAAAAACTACAAACGCAATGCTAATTTTATTAGCAAGTATTTACTACTTTCTGTACTTTTCTAAGGACCATTCTAATGAGCCATAAAGAAATAGGCTTTGAATTTGAAATGTATTTGTAAGGATTGTTAAAAAGCTTAAATATCTTGTTGGTCAACAAATGCTTTCTTTTCCTTGTCAGTGATAGTATACTTAGAGAATGTCTAAGTGACATTTTTCCCAGAAAGACTTAGAATAACCTTGCTTACACAACATGCATGAATATTAGCAATTTGTAAGGAAAATATGTATTTCCTAAGTTACACTAAAGAGTATCACCCAGGGTATTAACTCTTAGTTTGCTCCTAAAGTTTAACATCATGGTTATATTTCCCATTACCTTCCTAGCATTTCTCTGTAACAATTTCCGATTAATATAGTCTTCCATCTTGCAAATGGCTGGAGAAGAATTTTTTATATGAAGTGGCAGATTAAATCCTAGCCACTTATGAATTGTAATTTTCAAATATAGCAAACATACCGAATGTTCATTCTCAGACAATTACCAGTTGTCTACCAAGTTTTCTCCTGAGCATTTTTTTGCTAAAAGATGCAACTGGATAAAGCTA
>JAVSBS010014348.1:1697-19560 GCA_033124195.1 Coracias cyanogaster
TAGATTAATATCTAGTTTGAAGAAAAACTATATACAAGTACGACTAAGATGAAATATGCCAGTACCACTCCACAGACAGCATAATCAGTGGCCTTCCTCCCACAGCAAAACCTCCAAAATTCTTTGTTCCTGCATGTACTCATCCCAAATCGCTATGGTTCATCTCTTCATCCAGCACACAAGGTACCCCCACAGAAACTATGGGAATGAACCTAAAAAATTGCTGCCATAGAATGAGCATGTACAGCCAGGCAATAAAGGACAGAATCACGTATTCATCATTAGGGGAGTATTTGCCAGACTGCAGCAACTCAAACTCCTCAATCCTTACCCCAAAGGAGGCCTACAAAATGTTCCCAAAAGATAAAGCACCGAATTAAAATTTACAATCCCTAGATACTAAAAGCTCGTGGATTTAATGGAGATGTTGCCTTCCTGGCCTGTTACTGCCTCTCTGCTGACCTCTCCCTTTGTCACCAGCACAAACAACTCTTTTTTTTTGCTAGTGGTCAAGCAGAGAACCAGCAGCCTGTTGGTCACTTCTGCTCACACCCCTTTCTGCTCCATAGGTGCTCCTTTTTTTTTTTCTCTAGTGGTCAAATTGATTAATATAATTACATTAAACTAAAAGCAATTTCATCTAACCTGTAGTTAGCTTGAATATCGCTGCTTTCTGTCAGATCTGATAAAGAGACGGTGAGCCCAAAAGCTCGTTTGCTTTTTCCAGCTCTATCAGTTGATCTAATAAAAGATATTACCTTTCACCACAAACCTTGCTTCCCTAGGATCTTTAGACCATCATGGCTACAACACCACTCTTACTTTTAATGTCTTGCCTGCTTTAACCAATTATTCCAGTTTCTCTTACCAGTAAAATAGAATATGATAAAATGTATTCCCTTCTGTATCAATTCTTATACCATTTTCATAAATGTGATATCCGAGTACCCTCTAGGACTGCATTAGCTGATCTGATGAACATCTGTCACATGGACGGTTTGTTTTTCTTTTTCTTGTTCTCCTCCCAGGAAGAAAATTATGCATGGCACAAAGTGGTTTGATTTCATGAGGGCTTTTTTTTTCCTTTCTTCTATTCATGTTGCTCTGCGTTTATACCAGAGAAAATGAGGACAATGGCAATTTCTGTGATAGACCTTATTTCTCAGGGAAGTTAATTTAAGAGTATTGAGCCACCCATAGAAAGATGTCTCCTGCACAAAGCAACATTTTAATATGTCATTCCCCACCAACAAAAAGCTAATCCGTATTCTTGACAGTTGGGACAGAAACTTCCTACAAAAAGAAAAGCATTTCCCTTTCTCCAGAAAAAGAGTTTGAACCCATGATCCTTGGTATGTGACGTTCAAACAGATTGTTGCAGATTATTAACACACAGGCCAGTGCTCTATACAGTTAAAAATAGGAAAATCTGGAAACGAAAAAGAGTAACATGCCTTCTAATTGCACTGAGGCGGATCATCACAGGACAGCTTGGAAGCGAAACGGTGGAGACAGACTATTCCATGCTAAAAAATAGAGAGAATTTACTTACGTGTAAGGAATCACACTGCTGTTCCTCAAAGAGGAACCCTGAACAATCCCACATGTCTCAGAAGGCAGTAGGTACAACATACGAGCTACTGCAAGACAGAAACTGAGGTGAAGAGAGGAATCATCTGTGTTCAAGCACTGAAAGCAGAAATACCAGAAGACCTCAGGGAGACAGTAGACAGCAGATTTAATATGTTTTTGCAATGTGATATGGCAGCAAAAATCATGCAGTTAATTTAATTTGGGGTTGTAAAGGTAGAGACCTCTTCTCAGAGATATAGGCAATAGTCCCATTTTTTAATATAGCGGTGAGACTGCAGTTTGAAGACATGTTTAGTTCTGGACATCTCAGTGCTAGCTAGATGTCAACAACTTGGAGGGAAATAAAAAAAAAAAGAGGAACATAAAATGATAAAAAAGCTGGAAGGGATTACAGTGTGTGTAGGTTGGCCAAATAACAACTGTGAAGAGCATCACGGGAATTGCGTATGAGAACTTCAGGGGTGCAGAAGCACTAGGGAGCGAGAAAGACTGTCTAGCGTTGTCTGAGGGTGTATAAGTGGTATAAAAGTAAAATAAATTAAGCAAAGGAAACATTAATCTACAAGACTGCAAGACAGTATCCCAGAGGAGCTCCCATCACCTGATTCACACAAGACTGGATGGAGCAAAGCACACAAGAAAACATGAGTGATGGAAAAGATTAGATGAGGACAATATGCCTTTGGGACTGTCGAACTACCCACTAACTGGGACATCTACAGAGCAATAGGTCTCAGTCCAGTACATGGTAGAAACTCTCACTTGTCTATTCCATTGCTGGAGACACTTGTAGCCCAAAATAACCGTACTTAGTTCCAGCAGGTAACCAGGGAGGGAGTGCTGGATTCAGGGGGGTTAGGAGTGTGTGAGGGGGGTATATTGTCAGGATTTTTCCCTTTTACCAGTGGGATTTTCTTGAGAGGTCCCTGGCTTATCATCTGGTAAGAACAGCGGTGATGGCACTCCTGTGTTTTAATATTGCCCTGTAACATTCCCTTGGATTACACAGACATTTGATTAGATGTCCTGGGCAACACTTCTCTCTCCCAGAAAGTCTGTGGCATCCAGAGACAGCATTTAATTGGAAAGAAAAAAAATCAGAGGCTTTATTATTCCTTAGTTACAAGGATGATACTGCAATAAATCCTTTTTCCAACATAGGAAAGCTGTCTTGAACTTGTGCCTGTGACACCTTTACATCACACTGTGCCCTCGTATATTCCGGCCTGCCTGTCAGACAGAAAAGGAGACCTGACAGTATAATATGTTCCTCCTAAGCAAGGGCTGATACACCATGTTGCTGCTCATCCTGGATGTGCCACACACAGATTACTGGGGAAAAAAACAAAAGAAAGCAAGCCCAAACAATTTTATAAATGTTCTATAAGGGGTTTGTATGCCTTTTCTTATTTGGTCTACATTTTTGTAACAACATTGCTTAGGGAGGCCTGTGCGGGGATAATTATTGGTCCAACCATACACAAAGCACGCAAAAGTATAGTCCCCCATTAACTATTGGCCTTAAATGGCCTTTCTCTACATAGAAATGTCATGATCTTCATGAAGGAAACCTTTCTGCTTATTTAAATGAAAAACATGGACTAACATGCGCAAGCATACAGCAAATAGAAGTGTACTAACATTTGAGTTTGAGGTAGTTTTGTAATGAATTGCTGAAGCATGTGCTAAAATTAATTCATCACATCCCCCTAGTTTATCATGAGCAACTCTGACTGTTCCCCTCGCACTCTGCCTAATGGCCCATCTTTCTCAGGGCAACGTATGCTACAAACCTCTCTGTAATTTAATGCTCTTACCTTGCGGACTGTGTTTCAAGAGGAAAAAAAGGAAGTGTTTTCCCCTTTCTTTTAAATGTAGCCCTTGTCTAAGTGCCAGGACAGGCACTGTCAGCTCTGAAAATTCAAGATTAATCAAGCAATTAAGAATTGATATCTAGTAACTTATCATGACTGGAAATGAGAGATGCTGCATTCATTTCAGCTGTGCAAGAACCCAAAATAGCTAACCTGATTTTTATGGACAGCAAGCTTATTTTAAATCTTTTGGGGAGGAGAAGAAGAGTTACAGCTCCTTTTATTAAATTGGATTCTTCAAAACCCTCATCTGCATTTTGCATGTGCCTTAGCAAAGGGCCGGTCTGTGCAGAGGGCCTGAAGAGCTGCTGTACTTCAGGTTCACACCCTGCCATGACCTGCATGAGGCTGAAAGCCTACAGAAATCCCAAGAGAGCAAAAGCCAAGCTGAAGTTTTACTTTATCTTCCCCATGTGCAAGCACAGTGCTGCACTGCCTGAATAAACAACCCAGCCAAGCAGGAATTACATCACCTCAAAAGTGTGGTTTCCTTTAAGCATTAAAAAGAATGGCAAGCATTTCCATTCACGTAATTATCGGCATTATCACCTCACCTCACACCTCTTCCTTCTCCAGTGTCTAACTGTTGGGATGGTAGACACTTCCCTGCCTCCCTTCCTTGCCTTTGCAACTCAGCTGCAGCCATTTGCTCTTCCTTGTCTAAAGCCTCTTGGCAAGCTCAGGAACTTCTTCAGCAATCAGGAAGACTCTATGGGGTGGATGAGCAGCAACTCGGCACATTCCCTCCAAAAACATTTATCTGGGGAATTACGGCAAAAGTATTTGGGCTTTCCATGGTAATTTGGTTCTGATGAGCTTTCCTTATTGCCAAAATGGTGGATACCTCTGTAAAAGGGAGCAGTAACTTCTCCTGCAGCTCTGCTACCTCAGCAAACAGACCTCAGCCAGGCAGATGTGAGCTTGATCAATACCTGCATGAGAAATCAAAAATTAGAAGCAAAGTGCTGCAGAAACCAGTGCTGGTGACTCAGGAAAAAACATTTTTCCTGAACTATAAGGAGCTCAGCAGCTTCTGCTTACCCAGCTACTGGGTCCTACCGGGACAACCTGACACAAATAAGAACATAGGAACCTGAATTTTGTTCCCGACTTCACCTCTGACCCTCTGCAATTTTGGAAAACTCATTTAACCTCCCGAGTCTCTTTTTTTAAAAATATGTATGAAGATGACACATCATACAGAGCCTTGCAAGGACTTCTGAAATCTTTTATTTTAATGGCACGTGTCCGTGCCAAAAGCACCGTTAGCAGCATTACAGGGCTAATTCCCTCACAGGGGAGGGCAGCTTACTGTGCCACAGGTATTTTGGGTACAATTATTACCCCTGGAAGTGCTCAAATATCATTGCATAAAATTGTTGGCAGACAAATCTTTCAGATGGGATAGAAACCAGAGGCTCTGACTGGTTATTAAGAGACATAACATTGTGAAGAAGCCCATATGTTAGCTTTCCCATGTTCACCCCGCTCCAATTTGGATAATTATATTCTGACTCCTTAAAGCGGGGTGGCTGACCTGCCTGGCCCTGCCAGCTGTGTATCCAAATCTTCATGTGGCCCAGCGCAATGCAACACAACGCACATCTTTCAAAGTGCTGAAGGAAGAGGGGAGCTCCAGGAGAGGTTCATCAGCTGGTGAGGAGAAAGACTCCCTCCTGGAATGGGAGCCCTCCCCTCCCGCTTAAGCAGTCCTTGCCTCAGGAGCTGACAACTTGTCTTCCTGTTGTGTCACTTCTCACAGGAACCTGCCTGGTATTGTCAAAGTGCCATCGCGCTTTGTCCCCAGGTGGCTGTGTTGTTGCAGCGCTGGTGCTGTGAATCTTGAGATCACAGCTTGTAGCACAGTTTGGCAGCTTAAAGGCGTGGTTATTAATAGTGAAGTACCTATAACTTACTAGTAGCTACCTGCATTTCTATTTTATCTTATACGAAGAAAAACATTTTATCCCTGATAGTAAGTGGAGACTGGCTTGCCCTAGAATCAAGCAAGAGAAGACACTGAAGGTTCACATCCTCCTCTTCCCTTGGAGACTAGGTAGTCACTGGTGCTCTCTGACCTTCTCTTCCTAATGATATTTCACTGTGCAAGATTTGCTAATCTTGACCACCACAGAACCCCAAAACACAGAAAGAGTGGCATCTGAGCTTTCTTCAGCTTGCTGACAGAGCAAAGAAGAGAAGCAGCATATGCTGTGAAGGATTTTTTCACCATGGACACACAGTAAATTTTCCCAAACCCAAGATTAGATGCCATTTCCAAACAATGAAAGAAAGTGGTGGCAGCTCCAAGCAGCCCCCAACATCTGGTCAATTTTGCATTTCAGATGCCAGTCTGACCCAATGATGGTATCAGCAGCCAATCTTCTGTCCCTCATATGGACAACCCTGTGCCAAGGTGAAGCTATTTCTCCAGGCTACATGGATGCAAAGGAGGGGAACCTGTCCTGTCCCATCTCTTCACAGGTGCTGGTGGCACCTGGGCCATGGTGCAGTGTATGAGGGGTGCCAGAGGCACCAAACCCAGAGGTAGAAGACAGTCATGCCTGTGAATCTTCTGTGTGGCTGTAGGTGCCCATCCCTAGGAGTATGTGGTCTGGGGGCTACCAGGGGAGCTGGCAGGGGGATGTGGGCAGGCAGGGGACAGGAAAGGGAGCAGAGAGGACCTAGGGCACCATCTGGTGGCTTCAGTCACTGCCTTCCCTAAATCCCTGTCTCACAAGGTCACAGTAGTGCACTTCCAAGGGCTGAAGAACACCAGGTCTTTCCAAGAGACAGTCCAGCAGGATGAAGAGACCCTTGCCCTTGGCCCAGACTTGCACAGCCTTAGCGCATTGCTGGGTGGGACAGCGGTGCAAACCAGAGAAGTAACAGCTATTCTGTTTGGGTGCTGTTCAGTCAAGCACCTCATGTGATAAAGAACCAGCCCTAGCTGGGTATTTACAGATGATTTACAGTAGTGACACCCCTGAGAAGAAAAAAGAAGAGTAGAAGACAGAAGTGAAGAAGGAGAACATCTTGGACTACACCTTGGACATATATTTCATTTCACAGCAAGGTCCTTCTTATCCACAGATAAATGCAAAATATAGTTGGCAAGTTTCATACAACAGCAGAGCACCCATGCAAAAGCTTGTCCTCGGCAGAAAAGAATGAAACCAACAAACCACTCAAGTGCATCACAGCTTCTGCCTTCTCAAATTAGTATTTGCTGTGAAGCATTGTGAAGGAGTTGTTTTAAAGCGACTAGATGACCTCAGTGTCACCAACATCCTTTGCAGCAATGCCAGCTAAGACAACACATTGAGGATGATCACGGTGAGAGACTGCTTCTCTCAGGACCAAAGGCTCACACCTGGTGGAGAGGGCAAAGGACCATAGTGCTGACGAGGCACCTCCATTAGAAGGCGGCAGGCAGCGCATTTCCACCTTGCACCACTGCTTGCTTTGATCATGGGTCTCCACTTCCTTGAAATCCTGTCAATACAAAGGGATAATTCAACACCTGGTAATCAAAGATTATACCACCCTGGGAGCACACACTGTGCATAACAGCATGGTGCAGGGGGAAGAGAGGGGAGCTGAGGCCGAGGGACACCCTTTTTAGGGGGAATCCATTTTCAACATTTATTTTAAGGCTAAACGCGTAGAGTGAACACAACAAGGCAGTTATCACTTCTCACCTATGTGGAGCAGGGGGAGTTGATCCTTAATTTCTCTCGCTCTTTTGTTTTTTTTTCCTCAATTGCTCAACACTTAAAAATTAACTCCTTTCCTCTTGCTAGTAATACTAATTTTGTGCATCATTCTCATGGGCCATAGAGCCAGGTAAGAAAGACCAAATGACTGCCTTTTTCCTGAGAAAAATCTCTGTTACAAAGTAGCTATATCAATATTAAATAAATTCTATTTCCTAGTCTCTCCTACCTATGTCTGCAGGCATTTCCTCATACCTCCTTGAAAAACTCCGTTCCATTTAAAAACATCCCTGCTCTCACAGTCTGCTTTATACCTTTCTCTCACACACGCTCTGATGCTCCTGCGGCTGCCCATAGCACACAATGCTAAAGCAGCAATATCAGCTTGTGGCTTATGTAGCTCCAAAAATTCCTGTTTCCCATGTAGCAGCCTTCTACCCTTGCAGGGCCGACCCAAAACCCAGTGGAATCAACACAGCGACTCCCCCTGACTTTGGCAAGCTTTGGCATACAGCCCAAATCCCCAGACTTGCTAGAGTTTCTTGGGAATTTTTACTTTTTCACTTAACTGATCAGAACCTGGTGTGATTCTTCCAGTACTTCAGTGCTGACTGTTCTAGAATAGCCTTTGCTATTCCAAATATGGTTGTTCCTCTCGGGTTTCATTTTGAACAGCTTCATCTACTTAATATATAGAATTGTTCAGACATAAATCTAAGAAACACACTAGTTAAAAAGCTAACAGAAAGACAAGACAAATCAATTCACTGCAAGGTAAGGTCCTTGCCATGAAATTTCCAGTAGCACCCAGTATTTTTAGCATTTATAAAATGTAAAAAGCAAAGCACAAAAACTAAGCAGCATTATTTGGAAAGTTTTCACTTTTCATCTAATTCACCAGCTTCTGCTGAATATTTTATTGACATACTGCAACATATTTATAATTTATCTCATAATTTCTTCAAATTTGTTAAGGAAAGGAATTGCTATATCTGTACAATCCTCTGTAAATTCTTCTCTGAACACAAATGTTTTCTGGTCATATTAGTAAACGCTAAAATTGTTGACTTCAAAACTATTTATTTATAATTGTTGTGATCACTTAACAAATGGAAAACAGGTCTAATAAGCCCTGCTGTCTGTTCATCACTCTTTCTGAAATGAATTCCTCAGCACTGGGAAGAGAAGCAGCATTTTCCTGTGGTTAAAGAAAGTCCAAATTGCATGTTTGAAATCTCTTCTAATAAAAAGAGCAAAGCAATAAGCGGATTATCTCTTTAAACATAGTATAGGAAGGCTGGAGGCCCCGGAGACATTTTCCATAGCCTCTATCTCTGATGCATAGCAACATTATCTTCAACTAGAGAGGGTCCTATGACCCTGGAGCTCAATTTTAATTTGATCTTTTTCTTTAAAGAGGTTTCTATGATTCCTCTCAAGTTGTGCTGCATATTCTTATTTTGGGTTGGTTTTGTTTGGTTGTTATTTTGTTGTTGTTTTTTAATCTGAGATAAAACAGCCTCAGCTTTTTGATCCACTGGTTTGATCGTGTTATATGGATATTTAATGTAACCTCTTCCCTATCAGAACCAGAATATGCATCAGCACAAAGCGTAGACAAGTTCCAGCTGACAGGAGCAAGAAGAGCTTGGATAGAAAATTCACCTTCTGAGTTTCAGAACTGGTCTACCTGGCAAGTAACATATGGGGGCAGGGTAAAGGAGCCTTATAGCCTTGTTGGGAAATAATGACCAGCTGACACAAAGGCAAACCTATTGGTTTTGGTGGGGCAGAGGTACGGTGCCTGCTCCTACAGAGCCTCAAAATCCCAAGCGAAAACAACATCCATGGCCAAGAAGAGCAGGAAACTGGGGAGCTCGGCTTGAACTTCTCTGGGCTGGCACCTGGCCCTAGACCCTCTTGGCTTATGCAGCCCTAGCAAGGGAGTTTCCTTGGATTCCCACCTCCTCATGCCTCATCCATGTTCTGGAAAAGGCACTGCCGCTGAGAGATGTTGCCAGGAAGGGTTATTTTATCCATTTTCCTTTTCTCCATCTTTATCTCTGTCCATGCATCCAGTCCTCACTGTACACTGCTGATATTGCTGAAGGGATATCGTTTACTCAGAGGCACTGATTTGAGTCGACTGAGTATGGTCACAGCAGGAATCTGTGGCTACTTGATGGGATTAGCAGATTATGAGAAAGCATGTTTCACTGTGGGGTTCCTGAGAAAGGAAAAATGGGCAGGTGGATGCTCGAATCTCAGTTAAACTATGCACAAAGGCCTGATGGCCATGTCAGGAAAGCCGTAGGCACAGGATCAGATGGACTGCTGCAGGTCAGGATTAGAAGATCAAGACAGCAAGCAGGGAGGTCTCTGGATTGTCCTATCACTTACAGAAGACCAGGATTTAAATATTTCAGCCAGGCCAGGTGAAAGAAACCTGCACAGATCCCATCCGCACCATTTCTAAGATACCTGTGAATGCTTGACAAAAGGAGCTTTTCTTTTGCATGGAAAGGCTTTGCTGCACAATGGCTTTGCTGCATCGGTGCAGACTGAGCCCTGGTGGGGGTTGAAAAGATGCATTCTGTTGTTGAAAAGATGCATTCTGTTGTTGAAAAGATGCATTCTGTTGTTAATGAAGGGCAGTTCAGAAGGAGTCAGGGGTTCACAAGTCCCTCGTGGCTGTGCCCTGAAGTCGCTTTGGATCTCTGCAGAGAACTGGGGATGTAAGAGAGTAGTTCTGCCGTACAGAAAGGTGTCTGGTCCACACAGGGTCAGATTTTCCCTGTTAGATATTCTCATACAATGTATCAGAGGATTCTTCTAGAGTTGCTTGCTTCTTAGCTGTCTGCTCAATGATGAAAAGGAGAAAAAAGAAATGGAGAAAAAATATTTAAAATATGATTGATTAATTAATTCTTAATAAGCAGACACTGACGTTTGTTCTATTAGAAACGGCTACAAGTGATCTGCTGAAACGGAAGCCACTGCACTGAGAAATGTTGCACCACCAGAGATGAACGTGACTAATCCAGCCCAAGGGATAAAGACGCCTCCTTTACTTGTCACTCTTTCCCCAAAAAGTTGCCAGACAGGGAGGAGAGGGAAAATTGGACTTGGTAAAAAAATAAATCACTTTGGATTCTGTGAAGGAGGAATTCCCTGACCTCCTCAATCCTGTTTCTTCAACAGTTGAGTCTATTCCACACGACCGTTCCTTGTGTAGACAAGGCGCTGACAGACTGATATTTTAAGCGCTGCGTGGCACAGGCCTGCTGTAAGCAAGGTTACACAGCAAGTAGCTGAAATGCCACCGGGTGAATGAAGCCCTACCTACACTAGCATTTTCTCTGCTGCCACCACCAAGGGAAACATTTTACAAAAGTGCTGAGTGCAGACACCTCCAAAGTGTGCAGGATTAACCCCTCGCTACCCAAGCTGCCTGACAGTCCAGCGCACCAATGTGAATGCTCGTGTTTCAGGGGCTCTCTGCCCAGCTTCCCGTTACAGCTCGGAGCTGCATGCCACAGCAAGGCTGCTCAGGGCTTCTGGCAGCAGTCAGCCACTGTTCAGCAATCCCGGTGCCCACTCACAGGCTGAACCCATGGGCCAACAAGTCCTGTTCTTAGGGAAAACACGCTGTTAGGTTCTGGCACAGCCAGCTGCAGGACAAGTGTCCCAGGCAGTCACAGCCCGGGATGACCAAGAGAGAAGCTGATCAAGATGCTTGCAACAGTCATGGAAAGTGCAGTCAGATTCTCCTGTGTAGAGAGCCCTGCTACTCAAGCTTCCCTTCCTTCTGACCAGCACAAGAACTGAGGTGGTGTCTGCTCTTGCTGTAAGAGCTCATCCCATCCCCTTTCTTTGCTTTCTTCTCCTTTGTTCCTTCCATCTCTGCTTCGACCTTTACCCCACGCTGGCTGAGACTGCACCAAACCCACTCACACACAGATGCTCCTTTGCTCTTGCTCTGTTGCTTTGCTCTTGCTCTGTTTTACAGACCCGCTGCCCCCTAAAGCCACGGTTGAGTGGTGTGGGCCACACACAAGCAATTCAGCAGCACAGCATAGAAAAGAACTCACACATGCTGCATCTCATCATCCAGACTGAATCATTTCACAGGACCAGATGATAGAGGTATACAGAAGAATAAATCAGGCAGGGAAGTGGGATCAGGACCTTCTGTTCTCCCTATCCAGCTAATTCAACATGCAGCAAGAACACAATACCACGGATGCTGCCTTTTCCAGTGCATATGATGCACAGGGGTACAAGACAGCCTATATAAAACAACCCATTCTTCCCCTCAATAATTAGATACCTGCCACTGCCTTTGCTACCACTAACCACTGTGATGCCACAGCAGTAACTGCAGGAGGCCAGTGGCCTTGGGACCAGACCACATGGCAAGTAGCTCTGACACAGAGGAGGCCGTTTGATTTTGGACCACCTTTTCCTAAAAGGTGAAAAAGCCTCAGATGCTGGAAAACACTCTCCTTCATGAAAGAGAGGGATGGGGGCCAGCTGAAGCTGGCACCATGCTCCCCACTGCAGACACAACCTGGGGAAATCTGCCCGACAGGACATCAGTGGGAGGAAGCAGGAGACATTTTTCGGGAACATTTTCTAACGTTAGAAGAGCAAATATATTTTTTAAGGAGACAAGAGATTTGTAGGGGAAAAGAACAACAAAGTTCCGTGGACAGGAAGGAAATGTTCCCTGGGGTGCCTGATGCAAGTTTTGTCCCTAAGGAACAGTTAGTGCCTGCCAAAGGCAGGGTAGAGGGCTGTGTGGCCCTCTGATCTCCTCCATGCGGCCCCCAAAACTGATCTGCACCTGCATATCCCAAGTTGCAGTTGCTTTCATTATGAGTAGATTTAGTTCCTTGTCTGTAACTCATAACTCTCAGCCCAGCAGGAAGACCCAAGCCCAAATTGTTCCCACTCTACCTTTTCCTGAGACCCAGAGCTGACAGAGACAATATCAGCCCAGCCTCTGTTCAGACCATCTTAACTTCTGCTGCCAGGAAATGGCTGTCAGGTCCTTAATGCTGGTGAGAGCAAAGCTGTGTCCAGGGTCTGCCCCTGATGCACAGATTCCTCCACCCCAGAGGATGTCTCAGCTGCCTAAATAATCTGGAAAGGGCAATAGTGGGGACCAGCAGCTGGCCAACTTGCCATGAACTTCTGTTCCGTTCAGAGGGAGCAGCAATGCCAAACCCCTCAATACCTCTCAGCATATGTCACACAGCAAAGCATCTGCATGAAACTGGGACTGCCAGAACTGGTAGAGCTGCAGCAGGAGCAAGGGTTCTTCTGGATGAGGCAAGACAGGCTACATGTGCAGCCCAGCTGGCGAGTGGATGCCACATCCCATTTTTCCCTGTCGGTGGGACTGGAGGCACACTGACTGCCTGCTAGGGCCATGGCAACTCTGTAGGTTTTCTTTCCCCATGTGCTCAGTGCATAGGGGAACTCTCCAAGAACAGGGCTCCAGCCCTTACCTTCCCTGGAGGACTCTTTCCAGGTGACAGGTTGTTTGTGTTGTTCTCGAGGATAGAATAGACTTCAACTTGCTGCAAATCCAGGCACTGTGCAGGGAAGAGAGAAGAGAGCAGGGGTCAAAGAAATTACTTAAGTTTAAGACAACTAATTGCCCACTGCGTTGTTCCTCATCTTGTTCCTGACAATTTTAGGAACCCCTGCCATCTCCAAAATTTTGAAGTTCCTGACCTGAACTTGGGCAAAAAGAAAATTGTCTTCCCCTGAAATCTTTACACTGCAGCTGCATCATCTTCCTTTTTCAGGCTCACAGAGATAGGCTTTGATGTTACCTACCCTGTGTGAGGCAGTGGAGAACAATGCCAATGCCCCTGCCTCCCTCTGCTTCAAATTGTCCCAGAACGCAGAAAAAAGACCCCTCTGCCACATGAAAGTATACCGTGCACCATGGGGACCACAGGTAACCAGCAGTGCTCGGCATTGCCCAAGACTGTTTAGGTGCCTGACACCCACAAGCTCTTGCTCATGGTTATTCTGGGCACACAAGGGTGAGAAGAGAAGTAAGGCTGAGGTCCTAGAGTACAGGGGCTGTTGAAAATGGGAAATCCTACATCGGACATGATTTCTATTTATTTTCTGTTGTTTTTTTTTTTCTGAGCCAGAACTCTTCTCTTAGAGTGAGCAAAGAATAGTAAAAAAAAAAAAAAAAAAAAATCAATACACTGCCAGGCCCTCAAACATATCTGCAGCCCACACAGCTACAGAGAGAAACACACACAGCCCCTCCATGCCCATGCACCCGCTGGTCCCCCAGGTAATCGTGTCATAGGAGATGCGTGTCAGTTTGAGTGATGTTCCAGATCTGCCTGAAGGATCAAACATAACAATCAGGAGGACTTTTCCATGTGTGTTTCAAGGATGACAGCAGGTTGCCAAGGTGGCTGTTTCTCTGGCAACAGGAAGATGGGAGGAGCTCTGGCCACAAGAGGGGCAGATGGTATTAGTGGAGAGACTGCAAAGAGAGTGAGGCACCCTGCAACACAGGGATGAGAGGAGGATGAGCAAAACATGGAGGCTTCATTCTGGGGCTGCCAGTCACCTGAACCCCTATCATTTCATCTGCAGTTGCAAATGCTCAGCATCTTCTGGGATCATGGCCAGCAGTGGTTTGAAGAGGACCAGATGATAGAGGAGCAGCATTTGGGAGCAGGACTTGGAGCAAACAGGCATTCAGACAGGAAGGGGCCGCAGAGAGTGAAGCACCACACAGCTCTCCCATTCCCATTCCTCCTCTAGGAACAAATTATTTCACCTGTCTGCTTCCCACTCCCAAAAACCCACTTGCCTACACAGACATTCCCAACTACTCACATGTGCACATGCGCACACAGAAAATCCCATTTCCCCATCCTCATTTCCAATTCTCTTTGTGATGCTTGCAGTGAGGACCTCGTCCCACGTGCTGTGCTCCCGGCAGCCTGGCTCTGTGTCCCCTTGGCAGGACAGACAGCCTCTTCCTCTGCTCTAGTCTGAAGCCACTCACAAGCCAGAAGGATCCTTTTGGTGTTAAACCTCCAAAAAAGATTGTCTTCCTCCACAAGCCCTTTTCCCATGGAGACTGTTGACAGTGCTGGTCCTTTGCTGGCCAGTTGGAAAGCTGGTGCCTCCAACTACCATTTGCAAATTAATTACTTTTACTTGGTCACGAACCACCTGCTACTGTCACAGCAGAGGCCACAGGCCTCTCCACTCCCCGCTGGCAGATGCCTCCCTATTCCCAAGCAGTCTCCTTGTCTCCCTCACACCAGGAAAAGCTTCTGTGCTCTGGAACCCGCCTGCACCGCAGGAGTTCTGTTTGCTGCTCAAAAAAGCTTGTTTGAAGTGTAAAGCAGATGAAGCGAGTCCCTCAGATTGTTATTTCCAAGCTGCTCATTAACTAGGCAGCAAAGCTGGAAGACAGAGGAAGACACAGGTTTAGGTCTGGGCAGTGCAGTGAGGTAGAGCTGCTCTGGGGCTGCAGGAGGACAGAGGTCAAGAAACACCTGAAAGTGTTGTGGGAACAAAGTGGCTTCCCAGCTGCCCCCTTATTACCAGGGATTTTTACTGCCTGCTGCTTTTCACTGCATATACCCACCACCAGGGACCATGAAGTAAATGATGGCACCTGGAAAAGCCAGTGAGGAAGGCATTTGCTTCTGGGGATGCTCGGCAGGATGGCTTTGCAGAAGGCGTACTACCCTTCCCACATCAGAGGTGAGCCTTGCTGCCATGTAGGATAACACAGAGCAATTAATAAGCTGCACCAGCCAGTTCCAAGCTGTTACTTCTATGTCCAGTGCTGCCTCCTGCTGCTCCTGCTCCCAGCTCCAGGCCTGTAAGGACACTGATTCCCTGACCTGACTTTCTTCTGGACTCTGACCTCCTGCTTTCCCCAACAGAGAGCACATCTGGCACGTGCTGGTCTCCTTGTCTTATCCCCTAATCTCTGACTTCCTTCTTTATCTTATCACTTGAAGATACTTGTCTTTCCCTTTTCCTTGCCTTAGCTCATCCCAATGCTGACCAGAGGTTTCTGCCCTCCCCATGAATTAAGCACTAAGTGTTCAACACCAACGAGTTTTCACAATGCACCTAACTTCAAACACAGTTTGCAGGGCCAGGTTTACACCATATATAGTCCCAACAAAATTTAGCAGCAGGGCATCAGTCACCTTTCAAAGGAAATAAGGTCTGGCAACTTTCCACTCCCCTCAGCTGTCCGGAGGGCCCATCCAATGCAGGGTCTTCATCCCAGGGCTCTCACCCTCTCTCCCTCATTAACTTCCCCATTACACCTCGCAGCCCCTGCTCCCCATTCCTTCACCTCACAGTCCTGCTCTCACCATGTGCCGTGTCTCTGGCTGGAGCTGCCGCTTCACGCCTGCACGAGTCACCCTGCGGCAGCTGCTCCAGCGGGCAGGCTCGTACCCCCCCGGCACGCAGGAGATGGTCCCAGGCTGCTTGCAGCTCTGCCAGAGAGGGCTGAGCCACCTGCCCTGCCCACCGGGCTGGCTGCGAGCCCCGCACAGCTGGCCTGTGGTTCATGGCCTTCTAGGGATGGCCGGCTGGGCCCCATCCGTTGGGCTCCGGCAAGCACCAGGGCCCAGCCAGCTCCCAGCACTGCCTGTGCCTGAGGCTGGCTCTGCTGGCTTGCTGCATTAGCCTTAGTGGGGCCTCCTGAACAGAACAACATGATGAAACATGTAATTAAGATGGAGCTAAGGATGCATGACGAGGCCGACTGAGCGAGAAATGGATTTGATTTTTTTTTTGTCTCCTTGCAGAAATCATCCACTTCAGCAGGAAGCTACCCATTCAGATTTTTCTAAGCCCGAATTAAAAATAAATTACTCGATACAAATGAAGAGGTTTATAACCTGCAACCTCCTTTACCCAAAGCATTGCTTTTTGCCCAGAATACACATACCACATACAATACACAGTGCTTTCTTTTCAACCTCTACTCCAAAAATTAAAGGGCCACAAAATGGTGCCCCCCCAGCCCCTGACCCTGCGAAGTGAGGCTGAGAAGGGGGCAGGCCTGTCCTCTTGTTCATATCTGCCCCTATCAGGTCTCCTGCTTCCTTGGCAGAGCTTTGCTCTCCCATGTAATACATTCTCCAGAGCTTTGCTTTGTTTAGTTTAAATGATTAATGCAGCAGAGTTTACAGGTTTTCCTCAGAGAGACTTTTCCAGCCCTTATAGACCTCACAGTCAGAAAGGTTTCCTAATATTCAGGGAGCATCCTTGTCTACTCACTTTCATTTTATTCCTCCTTGTTTGTCCCACAGATCACAGGGGGGAAAAAAACCCCTTCCCTTCTTGGTGGAGCAGCCCTCCCAGGGGAGTAAAAGGAGAAAAATGAATTAATTTTAAACGGAGCTGGATGGGTTGTAAATGGGATTAGGGGTCATGGTTACTTGGGGTAGCTGAGGTCTGGGCCTGACATTTCGGGAGAGCCACTCCAATCCTATTACCTATGACGCTGCAGCTACTGGGCTCCAGGAGCAGGAGCAGTCGGCATTCTCCAGTTTGGGGAATGGAAAAGGAGATCCTATGCAATTAAGAGGGAAATGCTCTAAAACAGAGACTCCCTTCTCTTTCTTCCTGCCTGTTTCTCCCTGACAGCTACTCAGCTTGCTCAGGACTGCAGTGGTCTGTGACACTGACCCTGATGAAGGTGTCAGAGCAGGAGTTCTAAACAGCTGGGGTTGCTGGGGGGAGCACTTCTCTCTGTCCCTTTCCTGAGCCATCATTCTCCAGCTGGGAAGGGGAGGTCCTTGAGACTCTACAGTACAAAGTGGGGCTGTGTCGCGGTGGGAGTGCAGACGTCCGTACCGCCTCCCAAAGAGAAAGATCTCCTCTTCCTTCCTGACTCGTGGAGATCCTTCTACCTCTACCACCAAGAACCCTCTCTGGCTCCATACTTGCTGCCCTGTGTTGCCAGGCTGATGGCAGAGGGTGCTGCCCAGCAGAGTATGGTGCAAGGCTTTGGCACTGGGGAGGCCATGAGTGGGACCTGAATGGAGACATGCAACATGCACAGTTCTAACAGGAGCTAAGCAGGGCAGAGCATAGGAGCAAGGTCACCAGTACCAGGCTGGTACTCAGGTATTGCTTCTGTTTTAAATCATGATACTCACTTCGTGTGTACCATGGCAGGGCAGGGAAGTGATGGGGATAGAGGGGATGGAGGGCGATTCTGGTACTCACATCATAGATAGGAGGTGGTGGTGGCGGGCTGACTGAAGGTGGCTGTGTTTCCACCTTCTGCCTCAGGATATTTGGCTGGTTTCTTCTAGGGCACCACATCTGCTCAGGACAAGACACCAAATAACATTTAGAGAAAACACCATGTCCCCAAAGAACACCAATGTCATGTCAAAGCCAGCTGCTCACACACCCCAAGTGCAACACAGGCTGCTCCCTTTCCTCACCAGAGGGTAAAACTGAGGAGTCTGATCTCCTTACACTGGAGCAGTGGAAAGGAGAACTGGACTCTGTGCGCATATAGAAATCACTTCCACCACTGAAACTTAGCTGCATGGAGGATTTAAGTGTTTACCAGCACACAGTAATGCTGTAGGACAGGGACTAAAGCAGGGCCCTGTTCAAAGCATGTGTGGGCAT
>JAVSBS010014349.1:0-41832 GCA_033124195.1 Coracias cyanogaster
CCTCCCCTTTCTTTTTTTGCTCTGCTGAGGAGGGGAAGGAAAGGGGGGGTGATAGAGAGGCTTGGTGGGCACCTGGCACTCAGCCAAGGTTAACCCACTACACTACTAGACCCTGCTTTGGTTGTAGCTAAGTCCAAATAAACAAGTAAATGTCCAGGAACTGTTATTTGGTGTTGGAGACAACTGGACAGCGCAGCTTGCACCCACACAGCTATATTTATTTCCCTTACTCTACAAAATACAATGGCTGCACCCTGCCATGGCCCATGCCGTCCCCAAGCCATGCCTGTGTGCTGTCTGAGGAAGCACTAGCTGCACTGAGCTGAAGCTGTGCCAAGGGAACCACAACGAGAATTTCATGGTGAGACACGCTCTGGCCTTGTGCAGTGCACAGGGTTAGTCAACTGCCCTTACAGACCTCCCCTGTGTGGACTCTGCGAAGGCCCTGTTTCCCCAGCTCCCCACCTGTAGCCTAGCGGAGGTAACATGGAGCTGAGGTCTGCTGAGGTTGCGTACTGTCCCGGGTGGTCTCTGAACCTGCTGGGCTGTGGCATGAGAGAACTGTGTCCTCCTGTCCTGTGTAGCTGAGAAAGGCATCAGTGATAGGCTGCCTGCATCCCTCTCACATCTTCAGCAGCACTCACCCTTCTCCTCTGGCTCCAGACATAGACTCTAGAGGGGTGTATCAGGCTGCCTGAACTGTCTTCTTCCCCCTCCTCTCCTGGGCCAGATGCCTAAAATTGCAGTGGAGCTTTGCCTAAATTACTCACCTAAATGAGACTGACTGGAGCCTGTCCAACATGTCTGTTCTAATGGGTGGTTTTATTGCCTCAGCTACAATTGTTTTGGGATGTTCTTTGTTTATAGCAATAATTGATCGTGCTTTGTTACAAGTGAATTAGTGGCAGCTGGAAGATCTAAGCTCTAATTTTTCTTCAAACAGGGAGAAATTTTATAACTTCCATTGCTCATGTATTAAAAAAACATCTTTTCTTCCTCCTTTGCCCCCCTAGTTTTGGAAATGTATTTCAAGTGTGCAACCCACAGTGGGAGCCCATCAAACATACCACGGTGAGTTTGGTGCTCAAAAGTCCGCTATTGGTCTTTTTGATTTAAAAATATTGTTTGATAGAGTGCTTTGTTAGAGTCTAACAAAATATTTTACAAATATTACTGCAGAATAATTCAGCTTTCATAAACTAGCTAAAAGGAAGTATTCCCAGATGCCATAAGGCGAAAAGCCTCTGCACTCATTACCACTAGAAAGGGCAATTTTGTATGCACAAAGAATAGGTTGGTGAGGGGGCCCAGGAGGCATGATCTGCAGCAAGTGTACCTGCTTGGGCTCATCAATGTCTGCAGGATAGTTAGAGTTTCTGTGACAGGAACAAAAACCTCCAAATAACAACCCCCTGGCATTTGGAATAGAATATTTTAATACTGGCTTCCAATTTAATGGTCACTGAAAGCTAAGTGAAGAGTCCAGCTAAATAATGTGGCATTTAAAAAGCCACTTCAGTCTGTGTTCAGCTCTGCAACAGTTCTCCAGTGATCCCAGGTTCAAGCACTTAACAGGAGCCCTTGGTTAAACATGTCTCCCACTTATTGCTCTCTGTATGGTTTTAAGCACTTCCCAAGGTGGTCCATGTCTTGAAAGAGCTGAATTGTGCTGTGGAGCTCTCGGTTTCCCTCCAGTCATTAGAGAAGGCAACAAGTAATCTGATGCAGGTGGGATACGTCTGTGCCCAGCCATCGCTATGGGCTTTGGGGTACAATGTTTTGCTTTCCTGCCTCCAATTCTCTGCCTTAAAAAATCAGCTTAACAAAAGATATTGGCTGTACAATTCTGCCTTGAGAATTAAAGTATATGCAGAGGGCTTAGACAAAGACAACATGGTTTAAATGACAGATGGTTTTTTAGAGCATTGGCTGATGTTTGCAGTAATGCGGGATATTCACTTTAAATCAGGGAGGGCCAGCTGAAGATCTGATTTTAGGTCTGAAGCATCTGAATTGATTCCTCCTCCTAAGCAGTCATAAAAACCTTGTTTTTCTGGGCTGGAGCAGGAAACAAGCAGAAGCCAATGGCAACACAAACCAATCCCCATTTTCCATCAGATATAAAGAATGAGCAGGTGTCAAATATTTCCTGCTCTTTGATCCCTTTGCTTTGAATGCTTCACAGTAAAAAAATGCTTAAAAGCTGTTGAAGGCTTTTGCTGTGTTACATGATATGCCAAGACAGGAATGCTGCTATGCTCTTCTCTGCTTGAAGTAAAATACTAGACAAAGCAGCTGTTCTGGTGGCTATTACCATGAGTTTAAAAACATTGTGTTGACTAGTTTGACATCTTACACTTGCACTCTCGTATTTTCGTTTGCAGTGACAGGGATTAATAAGCCTTGTGGAAAAGTTTTTTTTTTTTAAAGCAGTAAGTTCAAGTACATCCCCTAAGCTTATTGACAACGATCTTTTCAACTTCAGAAACATTGCAGTTTCCTGGCAGAGTCCCCTGTACTGTCTGTTTGTCTGTGCTCCTTGGATATCTTGCCCAGAAACCCAAGCTGTCATTTCAGGCACCTATACAACTGTCTCAAAGCTTCAAGAAAGCTTGAGCTTTTGTGCAGCTCCTGGCTGGCTGCCTAAGCCAAATGTCATTGCCTGCCCTGTTAACAACAGCAGAGCACTGACAATTGGCAACAGTTTGTGTCTAACCCTGTGCAATGAGCTCTTTAAAATACGGGGCTTTTATTCTTTGATAATCTTTAAAAAAATAGCCTAAGTGACTTAGAAGCTGGAGAGACAAGATCCACCTTGAAAATCGGTGTTTAGTTGTGAAACCAAACCTAACCCAAAATTTCCATCTTGTCTGGTTGGAAGATATCTGATTGCTTTGGTCCCAGTTCCTGAAAATCTGGCAAATGCTCTTTTAGAAGTTGATCACAGCTGGGAAAAAGTTTAGTGCACATGAGGGGATATTTATACAGCTGACTGAAGGATTTGGCCTTGGGCCAATAATGCCAGTCAGGGAAAGAAAGGGCTCTGCAGAAGATGTGCTGGAACACAGGAGTTTGGCTCTTGTTCTGAATGGCTTTGTTGGGAAGATATCTTCCTCTCACTGCTAACCACAGGGAGCCCAGCTTGGCTAATTGGGCAGCTGGTTCTGTTGGTCTGTACTGCTTGGTCCTGAAGCATTTATGTTCTTGGTTACACTGCAACAGGGTTTCTTCCTTTCTTCTGCAGCTGGAATTGAACCAAATGAAAGAAACAGTGCTTTAACCATGAAAAATTGAAGTCCAGGGTTGATTTTGAAAAATGAGTCCTTTGCATTTTTTAATAGACCCTTTTTATTCAAATTTAATGAAGGTAAAAGGAAGAGCTCTGAAAAATGCAGCCAACCATGGCAAAACATAGAAAGCCCTAGAAAAACTGTCTGCATGTTGGAATCCCACTGTGTAATGGTGTATAGAAAAAGCAGGAGGAAAGGTGGTAATTTCATTGCTATTGACAGGTCAGAGAGATGCAGAGAACAGGTTTAACCCCTTCAGGGCATATGCTGAGGTTTTGAAGCCATATCTTTAAATTTTTCTTGACTCTAACTCTCCACTTCTACCAGGCAGCACGATTGCCTTGCCAGAGGTTGGGTGTTCTTGGCTGCCTCTGCCAGCAGTGCTCATGCTTGCTGCCGCTGCTGAGTGCATCCTGCTGTGCGGGACGAGTGGAGAAGGTACTTGCAGCACTGGGCTTTCTGAGTGGCAGTGTTGAGAGTTGGGGTCCCCCTCTCCTTCCTACCTCTGTCATGCTTTGCAGAGACACCTGCTTTCCAATTGCTGGGTGGGCTTTTGCTGGCCTGAATTTTATCTAGTCAGAGAAAACTGTCACAGTAATACCTGGCTCTGCAACTTGTAATTGTTCTGAGGTGAAAGAAAGGCATGTTGGGCATGTGGGTACCTGCATGAAGGTCCTTGAATCTGAATTCTCCTTTGTTTTGTTGAAATTTGTAACATTAAACCCAAGGTTGCATGAGGTGAACTTGGTCTTGCCTAACTTCAGGTGCTCAGTTGACATATGCTTGTGTCCTACTACACCAGACATCTGTGCACAGGCAGTTGAATGAAGATCTGAATTTCTCTATCTGTGCTGATCTTGATTTTACAGATGGATTCATCCAAAAGCTCTACAGTGTGTGCATGAGATGAGATGAGTTTCTTTCCATTGACTCTAAAGGGAGTTCACGGTGCCTACTGCAGCAGGTGATGTCTGCATTTGGCCAGTTCAATCCCAGCCATGCACAATTGCCTGTCCCCGGGCACCACTGTGCTCCTGAGATCTTTCTGGAATAGATAAAGTCCTTGAGGGCAGCCTGCATCAGATGTGCCTTTCACTCACTTTTGTAGCTTTGTCATTCAGTAGCTTGGGAGTCTGTGCCTCTTACAAAGAGTGAATGGTAGCAATAATAACAAGCAAAGAACCAGTGAAATGGCAGGATTGATGTGATATGTGTGAAAAGTGCCTGGAATATGTCCCTTAAAAACACCTACGCACAGGGAGAGCCAGGCAGCTTTCCAGACAGCTTGCTTTAGGAAAGCTGTGCTACTGCTCACATGGTGAGTGGCATAGGGTTTCTAACAAAACACTTGAGCATGTGCTTCATTTTAAAAGCGTGAGCTGCCCTGGCAACCCCTGACCAGATGGGCTGGGGTGAGGGTGCTAACACATCCTTCTTTCCTGCAAATACGCTCTATCCGCACGTGTAAATCTTGTCTATGGAGTGGCTTTCGAGGTGGTGTCTCATTTGCACAGTTTTCTGGCTCTGCAGCCCCCCCCACCCTTGCAACACATCACCTGGTGCAGTGCCCACACTGGGCATTGCTTGAGGGGCACAGTGACACAGTGTCACCCTGTTGGAGGCTGCAGAGGTCCCTCCTGTGCATGTAGGGCATATTTAGCAATCTGAGGGGGCATTTCCAAGTGTGTGTCCCTCACCAGAAGCACAGAGCTGCAGTGAAACAGCTAGAGAGGTTCTGGCCAGCCTGCATGAGAACATTGCAATTGTAGTTCATGCTCATCAGCATTAAGTTCTTTGCACCCGAGGTCTGGATGTGGTTTTCTGCTTTGGCACTTGTTAGACACCTTTTAAATAGAGGCTTAAATGTCACTTTACAACACACACAAACTTAGGAGCTCGTGTCTGGCTCACGTCAGGCTCCTCTTGTGACTAGGACCTGTACGTTTGCTTAAAGTCTTATTTGAAAAGTTATCTCCACAAGGAAATGTAGGGTTTCCTCTATTCCTGTGTGCATTTCTCACCAAGTAACACCATTGTTTATCCATCTTATGCTCCATTTCCCACCGTGATCTTATCAAGTTTCAAGTGGGAGAGAAAGGAAGTAGTCAGACGCAACAGAGGAGCAATACAACCTTGATACAATCCCTGAACAATACAACCTCATTTTGAAAAATATCCCGACTCCCAGCAGGAATTTGACTATTGATAGCATTGTATAATGAGCTGTGAGAAATCAGTGCGGAGACTTCTAAACACAACTTTGCTTCCAAAGGATTGGGACCCTTCTTGTTCTCATGCCCTGAGTGCTCGTCACTGCATAGTACTGCTTGTACAGACATTCCTGGAAAATGTGGTTTGTGCCTCTACCAGAGTTCTATTTCAGCATGAAACCAGAGCTGGAAGTGGTGAACAATAATCACAGTGCAACTGGGTTGTTCAGTCTGCAGGATAGGTTACTGAATCATAGCCCTGGGACACTTCTGGACTGCTCTGTGAGCGATTCTTCAACTGGTGTTTTGAGGCTTTCTGGGGTAAACAGAGGAGGAACAAGACTTCCCAGGTATTTGTTGTCTAAATAAGAGGAAATAAGCAAACAGAAAATGAAAGCTGATATCCAAACCTAAAAAGCAACACAATTTTGCTTCATACTGTGTTTAAAAAATATTTAAAACCCAGACACTTTCAGTTGAGCCTTTTTTGTTGAAGTCAATGGTTTCCATAGAAGCTCTTGAAGTGTTCGATTCAGAAGGTATAGTTTTGTCAATGATATTTTTGGTAGGAGACATCATGCTAATCATGGATATTGCCTTTACTAGCCAACAACCATATATGACTCTGCACATAGTTTTGATGCTGATACGGAGCTTGCAATGCACATGTGTATGTACATATTTTATATTCCCATTCATTCTAAAGACATAAGTCATCATTGTTACAATTTCCCACCTTATTTGATTTACTAAAATGAAATGCAAGTGCTTCTTTTGCTGTTAACAGCTATTTTTTTCATGGTACACATTATGATTTGCTTTTTTATTAATATAACACTTTATTTCAGATTTCCTAACAACTTTAAGAGCAACTAATGAGAATCTGTTTTGCTGGATATGCTAGCTGCTGGTAGGCTATGGTCCTAAGAGATGAATTTCAATTTATGCTTAGCCAGTTGGAAAATATAATCTATATCCGAGAAGCAAAATAATTTACTTTTCTATTGAGTTAAGGAGGGTTTTGGAGGCAAGACTGGTTTTGGGTACTCTCTACGGATACATCCCTACTACTAAATAAAAGAAAGCCAAAGACTGATCTTTGGGTGAGAGGCCAAGGAGAACAGACTGGTTGTTGTCCATTCTGTTCCCTCTGGCGCAGACTGGCTGTATCTACGCTAAACAGCACTTGGCCCCAGCTCCCCACTGGGCCCCACGAGGGGGACATTGGCCACAAAAACATGATTATTATTTTTACTGTGTTTTTCCAGCTCTATTTGTCTAAAGGAAAATGAGGAAAGTGCAGCCCACCACAGCAGTTGTTTTTTCACATGATCCTGGTGGTGTATTTTGCTGATATTTAGCACAAGGGCATGTGAGGTTGCAAAGCCACCTGGGATATTGCTGGAGAACTTGTGGGCAGAGGGAGCCAAATGTTGTGCAGTCTTGTCGCATCAGTCTAATAGTCACATTAGGGAAAAGTCCTGCAATGAACTATCTCATCATGCATGCCCAAACTCTGTTTTGCAGACAGCTGGTGGGGAAGGTCCAGGACAGAGCCAGAAGTGATTTGCCTGAAGCAGCACTGGCTAGTCAGGGGCTTCGTGCTGGACTTTCTCCCTTGTCCTCTTTACTTATGATGTAGATATATTCTGTATGACAGGCACTTTGCCAGGGAGCTTTTGGTAGGAGCTGATGGCTGGGGAGGGTTGGAGGGCTGTAACTTTCCCCTCCTCAACACCAGCACCACTAGCTGCAGTCTGCACCCCTTGCCCACACTATGTGATCTGTGGTAGAGAGAATAGCTTTGGGAATTGCAGTTCAGGGTGCCAGCTCACTGGGAATGAAAGGAGCCACCCTAAATCCGTGTCAGAGCCTGGCAAGACCATCTCAATGGGTTTTTCTCTTCAGCTTTTAGGACTCTCAGGACACACCTTCTCACCAGCCCTGACCTCAGTGGCTTCTAGACACTAGGTGAACTTGATCTGGAGAAGAGCTGCTGTTCTCTCACCTTTCTCACCTGTAGCAGGCAGCAGGCTGTGGAGGGAGAGGGGCATACCTGGCACAGGTAAGAGAACCGTGTGTCAGCAGCAGGATGCATCTACAAAGTTTTGGGCTTGCTGTGAGAATTTAGTGAAAGTCTTCTAGATATGATTTCCCACTGCTGGTCAAATTGATGCCAAAACAGTACTATGAGTGGCAAGGGCTAGGATGCCATGTAGCTGAACACTGCTGTAGGAATGACTGAGCTGCATACAGAAATCTATTATTTTTGCAAGTATTGTGGCTTCTGCTTTGTCTCCATCATCTGAGAAGGCAACTCCTGGCATTCTTATAAAACTCTGGAGTTAATTTTAATTACTGACAAGTGCAGCTTGGGTTGCTATGGAAACATAAAGAACTGCCACGTCTACAAGTTTCGTCTGTAACTTGCTGTCTGGAAATGTCATATGGGGTTTGATTGCTCTCTCCCGTCTAGCAATAGCAAAACAGGCATGGCCACTGCATCAGTCAAGTTTAAACAAAGCACAATCAGGTTAGGTCAGAGTAAAACCTACATCTTTTTTTTTCACCTGTGGCATTTCTCTGTGATTCTGAAATAAAATTGGTATGTTCCTAGTCTCCTAATGACTTGAAAAACAGTCCCCAGTCAGTTGATGAAGGAAACTGGAGCACAAAATCATTGATATTAGAGTTGAAAAGCAGCTATTAGGTCACACAGTCCCCATACAAAATTGTTCCTATGCTATTTTTTCCTACTACTTTTCACTGTCTAATTATAAATGCAGCTGCATTTGTAATAAAACCTCCATCAGCTTTAGTTTCAGGGCCAGAATATTATACTTAGAGCACAAGTTGTTGGACAAAGAAGGTTGTCCAAGTGTTTCCATTCTCAACTCATTTTTCACTTTGCTGCTCTTTTCTTAGAGTGAAATGTCTCATTTTTACTCCCTACCTTTTGTCTGGGAGTAAATAGCTTTGAAAAGCTGGAACCTGGATACATCATCTTACTAAAAACTATAGAAAAGACTTATTTTCTGCATCTAGTTCACAAAAAAATATTGTGTGTTGAATTGAGGCCTGGAGGTAGTGCTGTAATTAATTGAAATTAGCGGAGTTACACCCCTTAACACCTGGTATTCCTTTCCCTTTTAGTTATGCATTACTGTTAAAAGTTATGCAAAATATCCAAGTTGCTGGAGGTGCTAGAGGAGCTGGACTCTCCTCACATGATTCAAAGATTTTTTTAGTACTCCTTGCATAACAGGTTTGTGAAAAGCAAATACTGATGCATTTGTAAAAAAACACATGGTCAGTAGGATTAGAGTTGTGCCTTCAGCTTCCTCACAGTAAGTACTTTACAGATTTCTACTGCGCCTATAATTTTTCATCCCTGCACGGCAGTACTTGAGCACAATTTCCACTGATTTAAGCTGATTGTCCCATTTTGGTGGCCAGGAATGGTCTTTCTCTTATACTGGCCTAAGTAACCATGTGCAAATTTCACTTTAGTTATATCTCTCTGTATAGGAGTGTAGACCTGGTCTTATCTCACCAGCACAGCTTTTAACATAGTCTTGTGAACCATTTTGAAATGCAGTTAGTTCCAGTCCCACTGAGGTCTGAAAGCACTCTGGCTCTTTCCTAGCAAAATGGTGTTTGGTGGAACTGCATAAGATGACAGCGAAATGATCTCAAGCCTCAAGATGAGGGAAGCAGCACAGCTCATTAGCTGTCCATGGCATGGTGATTTCAGGGTTTCAGGTATGTGTTTTATATTCTTTAATCCATGCCTGACATGGTACAACGAGCAGGTTGCTAGAGGATGAAATAGAGAATACATCTTGATTTTTATAAGCCTGTAATTACTTTACTCTTTTTTTATTACTGGCATCTGATTATCTTGTAAGAGTCACAGTCATGCTGGGTTCATAGACACTTGAGTGGCAAATTTGAATACTAAACTCAGCAAAACTCCACAGAGAGTGTCTGGCAGGTGCAGGAGGACATGCAGAAGACCAGTGCTGGTGGAAGTCCTTAACTCCATCATGGTGCCAGCTTCTAATACCCTTTCACACCATGTGAAGGATTGGCTTCATGTTTGAACACCTGTGGTTGCATTCAGCCACCTGAACCTATTGGTAGCTGAGATGCACTGAGATATCTTGCCTGGTCTCCAGCTGCCTCCTCAGGTGGGCATAGGTCTTCCATAGGTCCTGAGTCAGATCTGCCACCTCACTGGCACCAGATATCAATGCTTATATGTCTAAGATATCATAATAGACAACAGCTGCCTGAGGAGGTTGCAGATCAACAGTCACCTTGTTCTGGCTTTCCCTGCTCTGAGCAAGAGGCCAGAGCAGGTGACCTGCAGAGGCCCCCTCCAGCATGGGGCATTTTATGATTCAGTGATTTTAACAGAGAGAGTGGAGCCTGTGGTAAACTCAAGACTGGAGTTTAGTTGATCAAATGTACATATCTACCCTGGGACGGGCTGGGTGCTTCTCAGGGCTCTGTTGGTCACACATGCTATCCCCACTGTCTGCAATGAGTGACTAGGGTCTCTAAGCACCTCACCCATCAGCTGCATGCAGAACAAATGGACTAGCTCAGTGTGGGACAACAGTGAGGCCCACAGGCACCCCATGTGCCTGTTGAATGGCCATCTGTCATGTGGCCTTGAAAATGTTCCCCATGGGCTGCTGGTGCACCAGAGCTGCTCACAGGCTCCATTGCAGGGCCACTCACTCTGCTCAAGTGGGATGCCTCAGACAGCTGCTTCTCCTTCAGACACTTGATGAGGATGGTGCACCCATCCCCTTTCCTGGCCGCTGCGCTAGCTGGAGCAGTTACTCCAGCCAGCTGCTTGCAGACACTTCCCTGTCCTGTGTCTCCAGTCTCTCCAGACTGGGCTTGGCTGTGTAGCTGAACCTAATAGCCTCACAAAGTCTTATGTTCACCTTCATCTTGTTCACCTCCTCCTAAGCTGTCCATCTCAGGATTGCAGTTCAGTCAGACTCTATGGGGCACGTCCAGACTTGGACCTTAGGAGCCTGAGCTGCCCTACAGAGATGTTTTTCTCTCTGTTGACTTTGTAGGGAGTATGGGCTGGTGAATCTTAGGTCTCACTGTTTTAACTGTTTGGATTAACCCAGAGTGATTAGACTGAAATGGGACAGGGAGCTCTTTTAAGAGCAGCTCAGCCAGCAGATCTAAGCAGGCACCGTCTTCTGTTGGGAATAGTCTCAAGCAGCGATAATGACTCCCATGGAGGATACTGTCAGGAGACATGTTCTCATAGCTTCACTCCTAGTAATACCAGCTTGCTGCCACCCTCTTCCTCATGAGACACGGGACCTTCTGGATTTCAATACTCCACCCTTTTTCCCCCCAAAAGCAATAAATTCACATACCCTTGATTTCTGAGTAGGATATCTAAAAATGGTGAGGGCCTAGACCTATCTTAAAAGCCTTCTTCATTCCCTGACTGTGTTCCAGCTAATTGTTTCAATTTTAAATTGGAGTATGTACAACTGATGCTCTGGACAAAAGAGGTAGACGTCTCTGGTGCTTCAGAGACCAGGCAAGTGGCCTGGATTTGAGTTCAGGGAAACACAGAAGTAGGGTCTCAGTGGGTATGTTAAATGAAAGAGAATCATTCTCCTTTTATGTTTTACAATATATGCTGCTTTGAACTAGAGGTTTAGGAGAATGCAAGAAGATTGATTAATGTTCAGTTATATCTAGAACTTTCCTCCAGTTTGTCAAATTGGGCAGAAAGTTTTAATAAATGAAAATAGCAGGTCTGACACATCTCTACTGCTACATTTGGAGAATTGATAAAGAGCACAGACTCTGTGTGGTAGCTTTTATTGAAAACCTTCAAGCAGCTGACAACTCACGTCTGAGCTGATGAATGACTCAAAAAAGAGCTTAGCTCTCGATCTTACCGTTGTCACCCACGAGGAATCTGATTCCAGACATGTCTTTTGTGGTTAGGAAATCCATAGATTTCCTCAGTGCTCAGCTGTGGGAACATCACAGGAAGGGGAATGTAAATGGATCCTCCTGCTGAGCTGTGTCTGGCTTTTAAGGGCATCTGCCAAAGACACGAGGGATCTAGATACGGTCTACCTCTCTGTGCTTCTTCAAGTGGTTTCTTATGGCTAGGCTGGCTGTTCGTCTCCTCTGACAAAGCAAGTGGTCTCTTCTCTTATGTCAGTGTCTTTGAACACCCCTACAGGTCAATTTGAGACCAACTCCCTTATTAGCTACTCCTTGACTTTTGTAAATTCATACAGTCCTTGCACACTGGAGGATCAAAAGCCACCATGATAACAAATTATATGTCTGTTGTACTGTTTCGGGGTTTTGTTTGTGGGATGATGGAAGTAAACTTTCACCTGCAGGACCAGATGTGATCATTTTCCACTGTAAGGAGCCACTGAGGTGGAGCTTGTCCCCTTCCTCCAATTTTGTTGTTTTCTAGACTCTTGTACAAATTGTTTGTTCAAGACCTGTTTAAAGTGAAGATGCCAAATGAAAACAAACCACTTTTGCTTCCATGCTTTTTGTGTGGATGCTGCTTTCACACAGCCTGGGTTGTCTCTGTATAAGATTTACAATCAAATTTCACACTTTTCTTCCCTGTGTCATCATGAAGCAGAACAAGTTTTTCAAATGACCACAAAGATGGTAAGAGGCAGGCTGAGTCTTTAAAAACTTCCAAAGGAAATATCAGCACAGGAAATTCATAATGAAATACTAATTAGCACATGTTCTTCAGCTAATCAAGGACTTTCATTGCAAAGCCCTTAAAGTGAACAAGTTAAATATGTTCCCTTAAGTGAAGAGGTTGACTGTAAGATTATTCAGCTGCTTTGTTTGCAAGCAAAACACGACTCTGGATTCTAAAAGTGGAGGGGGAAAAAAATCACCAGCAATTTCCCAGTCTGATTATGAAAAAAAGAAAAAGAAAATCACGGGTTTTGAAATTTTCAAATGATGACTTCAAGACAGTCTTAGAATAAATAGCAGCTCTCTACAACAAAGGTCATGCAATGCACAGTGACATGAACAGGTCATGAATTGCGCTGAATTGTGCCATGTGACTACATTGCAGTGCACGTAGCTGCACCGGTGATGGAAGATTGCATGGAATAAACTGTGTGTCCTTTGTGCTGCAGGAAGTCTTTGGCCTGTTGTTCTCCTAGAGGAGTTCGGCATTTGAGACTGCTGGGGTATGAGGGATTAAGGGCAGTAGGTGGGACATATGAGGAGAAAGAGGCCACTGTGAAGGAGTATCAGCTCTCATTTGGGGCCAGTATGTGCAGCTTTGGGTGTGCTGCTTCTAGGGAGGTTCAGAAACAAGAGCTTCAGATGGAGAAGTTTCACATTCCCATCTTTGCAATGAGTGAGGGTAGAAGGTCCTTATATGCAGTCGACAGCATGTCTCGAGGGTTGAGAGCTCCAGACCAGGTGGAAAGGCTAGCAGAGATTTACACCCACCTGTGCAAAGGAGATTTTGTGCCCACCTGCACAGCCAGACTGTGAAACACCTCCATGAAGAAACCATGATGTTGGTGTGAGCTGCATTACCTGTTTTCCAGATGCCCATGCGCTCTGCAGCAATTTTTTTCTAGACAGTAACTTGCCTTTGCTTTGGTGCTGGGAACATGGTGTGCCCTCAGCCAACACCCTCCACAGATAGTTACAGCTTTGCAGGAGGATCTAAAATACACTTAGATGAGATACATGAGTGGCCCTTTCTGTCATGAGTTGGTGGGCACCTGTACAATTCCCTTGTATTTATATAAGCTGAGCTACACTGAAAGGGTCCAGTTGCTGCAGCAATACTGAGTACATCTATTCAAGAGATGCTGAAAAAAAGCACCATAGAGCAGCTAGGAAAATGCCCCCATATCTTCTCCTTCCCACCTGGAGTGGGTCTCCACCAGTGAGGTGTCAGTGACACTTCCACCTCCTCACTGTGGCTTGTCCTATGTACCAAGCTAAAGGCATGATTAGAGTTGATAGTAGCCAATGTCATGCTGTTGTCACACATCAGAAACTTTCCCTCTCTGGGTCCTGTAGCTGTGGCTTCTCAGTTGTGCTTCATGGTATGGTTTGTGCCCATTTCCTTGCAGGGATGACTCGTGATGGAATGTCATGTTTCTCAGTGAGTGAGTAACTGAATTAATGAACTAATTGTAATGCTTCTGAATGCCAATTTTTTCAAACATGTTTCTGTTTTGTGTGTAGCTTCCAAGTAGATGTGATCTCAGTATTTTTTCTTAATTCATGTTTAAAGTTCTTAAATCTAGAGTCCTTGAAAAGGCTGAAGCTGTCATGTGTTTTAAAAATTCAACATTAGTTACTGATTTTCTTTTTTTTGATTTTTCTTCTTTTTCGATTTTCTCCTGGAGTTTATAACATTTCATTTATGTTTCAGTGATTATTTATTTAGTAAAAGTTCTTCCTTATAGTTAAAGTGTAATATGTGTGCATTTTAGGAGGCTTTCTAAACCCCAAAATTTTCTAAAATTACTTTTCCTGGGCATGGACGCTTGCGCCTGGAACGCGACAGATGTCTTGCCTTTTTCTATTTTTTTCTGTGTGTTTAATTCAGAGTCTATTCAATACGGTATTTTTGTTCTTTCCATGGTTTACATGGTGCTCAAAGAATTCACAGAAGAAGAAATTTTCCCAATTTATATGATTTTAGCATTTAACTCTATACCAGTGTATACTACTCAAAAATAGGTGTCAAGTAGCATGGAATATGAATTGAAATCAGAGTGAGGCATAAGCAAAGTATCTTTCTCACACTTATACTTAACAGTTTTGAAACCTTCAGTCCATCATTCCATGTCTCTGACCGAATCATAAACTTCTAAATTGAATTTGTAAAATTCAAAGCAAATCCACTGAGTTAGTGACTTTAATGTATCTTGATACATATCTGCTGTCAGGAGAGCAGCAGAGCAGGCAGGTACAGTCTGAGGGGTACTGCACCATTTACCTTAAACAGCCAAATACTGATACCTGGGCAAGGCATATGATTTTGCCTATGGACCCTGTACAGTACATGGAAAGAAACTACATCCCCCAGGAGGTGGCAAAAACAGGGGTTGAGCTTCTGCTCTGCCATATGCTCTCCTTGCAGCACAGAACATGCCAGAGGAGAGGAGAAAGAGCAGAGCTTGAAGGGGACAGGGAGCTCTCTGAAGCATTTAGGCTTGTTCTGTGCTTGGATATGGGCACCTACATCTGTGGGGACTTGGTGGAGGTGTGGGTGGTCTCAGGCCTCTGGTGCAAAGCTTGGCCAGCTGTGGAGGCTGCTTCCCTCACTAACACCACAGCTTGGAAAGATATCCTGCTTTCAGGCTCTTAATGATCATCATTATTTTTTGCATGGAACCTTTACTGGGTGCTGCCATGTGCTTTACACCACTTGGCGTGTTCCCAATAGCCTTGCAGATGGGAGGAGATGGAACTCCCCAAGCATGAGGTTGGGTTCACCCTGATTTGACATCTGCTTGGGGAGCAGTCCCCCTCATGGGCATCTGGCACTGCCATGAATGACCCTACAGCCAGTTCTGCTTTTTACTCTCAGCACTTCATCCATTGCCTTCAGGGACTCTGCCTTGCTGAGGCTCTGCAGATGGAGGGGACTCTATGCTCAAGCTTGTGCTTATGTACTTACTTTTATTTCTATATTCTTTCTCAGCACAAACTAAAGCTGAAGGGCGCAGGGAGCTCTCTGAAGCATCTAGGCTTGTTCTGTACTTGGATATGGGCACCTACATCCGTGGGGACTTGGTGGAGGTGTGGGTGGTCTCAGACCTCTGGTGCAAGGCTTGGCCAGCTGTGGAGGCTGCTTTCCTCACTAACACCACAGCTTGGAAAGATTTCCTGCTTTTCCCCTACCCTCATTACTCCCATTCTGAACCCAGATCACACCTGTATTTGACTAAGACACGCTGTTTTAGAAAGGACATTACGAAATGGAGAATTTAGAGTAATGCACTCTCAGGTTTCATCACTCCCAGTATGAAGTGCATGTGCTGCCTTTCTTATTTTAAGGCATTTTCTTTTACCTTCCCACCACTGGTGCTTATTATGTTTTTCTCTGCTTGTTGCACCTTCTTCTTTCCTTCCTCTTTTTCATGTTCCTTAATTTCTTCTAAAATCATTCATCCATTTTTTTTCCTTTCTTGCGTTTTGTCTGGTAAGAGCAATCACAGATCAGCATCAAACAACTGAAAGAGTTCTAGTAGCTGTTTTTATCTCTGGAGATGTTAAACTTTGTCAGAATATCTTGATAATATGCTGATTGAAATTCCCCTCTGAAGCCTCAATTGTATAGATACTGTTGTTTTCCCCTGTACCTTTCTGCAGACAGATACTTAGTGATGTTTTTGTTTAACCTCTGGAGAAGACACAAAATGGAAAACAAGTGAGTAACAAGCATTTCCAAATCCCAGTGCTATAAATCTGTTTTGTTTCCCTTCTGCATACAGAAGTGGCAAATTATTTATTTTATTATCTGATATCACACCAATAACAAGAGGGGTCTGTTTCATGCAGTCCAATTATGAAAAATTACCTGAGATAAAATGACTCATAGTGAACCTGTTTTTCATGGCCCTGATGCAAGGAAATGTTTACCTGCCTGAAGTGAGGAGAATTTACACTCATGCTGGCTGCTGAAAACATTCAATCAGGAAAAATTTGTCAGATAAAATGTTGGTCAGCCCCAGTTGTTTGGACCATTTTGTTGATGCATGAAACCTGGTTTGACCCCAACTGTGGAATTTTTCTGACTTTAGCCAGTGTTGGAGCTTAGGGCATTGGGTTGGGTTGGAAAGTTCCCTGAATTCTTTTCCAAACTAGTTTTCTGAAAAGCTGAGCACAAGTTTGTTCGTGTTACTCAGATGCTTTCTGTCCAGATGTGAGAATGAATTGGCTCAGCGGAGTTGATTCTTCTAGGTTTGGTATTTTTATTGGTTGTTAGTAAATTAGCTAAAAAACTGCATCTTTCCCCAGATGTGTGTGAACTCTTGCTGGAAGGGAAATGTTAGTAAAGTATGTCAATTACAAGATTAGTGCCTCAGTTATTTTATTTGGTTATATCCACTTCCAAATTGCTGGATCCCCTCTTATGCAGCAATACAAAATGGAAGTATCTGGAAGAAGCAGAGATCAGAGTTCTTTGCCAGAAAGCCTTTTAACAGAGAATCCTCATATTTTCCATATTTGCAGAAAAAATTGCTAATGTCTCAGTGTCAATTAGGAGTGTGCAGCCTGCTAAGCCTTCAGGCTTTAGGAATGGTTGATGAAATCTATGGGTCCCATTCAGCACTTTCATATCCGAGTGGAAAAATATTCTAAGTGTTGCATACATGGGCATATAGGCAAGTATACAGAGAGAATGACTGTGTCAGTCTGCAGCTACTTAAGAGCTCTCTGCCCCATTCCGACCTCAATCTTCTGCCTCTCACAAACCGTGGGGGATGAATATTCTGCATTCTCCTGACTGCCAGGTGAGCATCCTGTGCAGAGAGGGAAGGTGGTTTGCAAGGGCACAAAATCAGAAGCCTACATCATCAGTTAGGGCCCAATCCACAGCTGGAAATCAGGAGCATTTCCCTTGGTTCAGCAGGATGTTGGTTAAGATTTAACACTCAGTCACTGAGGAAACATATATTTATTTTCTTAATCATATTTATGTGACACAGGGGATAAGGCTGGCATTTTAGATGCAGGACAAGTGCGTGGGTTTTCTATTCACCTGAACGGTTGCACATGCAATTAGCTCTGAGAGTGCTGTACATCATTTTCCACTCCCCAGCCCTGCCCAGCAGCCTGCTAATGACTCTGCAGCTGTTCCAGGTAGCAAGCACAAAAAGGGAGCAAGGCCATTGCGTTACTAGGGCTTTCACTAACAAGCAAAGAAAGTTTCACTTGGCTTTTTTCTCTCCTCTTTTGTCAGTTAGTACATTGTTGGAAGAGAAAGTGCTTTACTTCCAGCCCAAGTGATTAATGTGAATGGTTAATAGCAGAGGAACATGAAGATGGCTTACCAGGACAGGCTTCTGTTGTGATTAACGATGGACCAGGCTCTGTCAAAACCAGGGTGGTGGGAATCACATATGCATGCTTATATATTTATATGTAGTGTAAAAATATGTAGTGTGTGTTTGTGCATATATGTTGCTGGAAGGTTATGCTTACATATGCTAAAAATATCTTATTTGAAGTCAGAAAATTGCCTTTTTGTCTCCTCTGTGTCTTAGAGAACAGCAGTAGATACATTCCATGCTCCTGAAAAATTCATGTTTGTTCTGGGAATTTCTTTGGCCTCAGGGCAGCACATTTAGAAATGTACTTTCAAAAGAAGAGTAAGAACGATTTGCCAAGCCACTACTGAGCCTTGCAGAGGTTTCTGCCCTGAGATGGTCCTTTTCCCCTCAACTTACCTCCACCAGCCCAGGCTTTCTGCTCCACTCAGGCCAGCCTTTTCCTTGCTGTGGCACAGAGAACTTTGCTGGTAAGGAGCCTTCATGCTCGACACAACTCAGTCAGGATGGTTTGTCACGTGCTGCAGTTTGCCTTGTGCCACAGCAAACAGTAGAACAATTCCTGCTCTGAAAATAATAAACCTGCATTGAGGCAGACACACAGACACAAGAAGTTCTCACAGCTTGTGAGGATGAAGAGAAGGCTGGCTAATGAAAGCAAGAGTGTGCAGCTAACATAGGATCATTATTGCCTGAAGCCAATATAAATCAGTGGAAGGATTAAAAAGAAAACACCAAACTGTGCTTCAGCATTGATGGAGTAACTCAAAGATTCTTCAAGGGAGGTCTTCAGCCCAGGAGGGTGTCCACCTAGGAGGAACAGCTGCAGGGAACTTCATATTTGGGAGTCCCACTGGGATGAATTATCAGGACTGACTGAGACACTGGGGTAGCCTTGCCATTATCAGGCTGGTGTCCTCTCCTGTACTGAGTCTTCAGAAACTCTTAACAAGGCTGCTACAGGTCATAAATGAAAATATTTTTCTTCTTTTTTTGTTTATGAGCATAACCTCTCTTTTAAAAGTGACCTACTTCTGTACCTTCTTCTAACCCAGAGTGCTGGAGTAGCAATCTGGAAACTTCAGTCATAAGGAGATATTTTGGGATGGTCATGTGTGCTATCCCACATCAATCTAGTTTTCAAAGGCAATGAAACCTCACAGTTTCAGTGTTCATTGGTCTTCACTTCCATCTGTCTTTCTGTCTGTCAGTCTCTCGCCCCCAGCAAACATCAAGAAATTTCAGTTCTGATGGAGGAATCTCTAAGATGATGTGTTCGTATGGTTATCATGAGACTTCACCTCTATCTGCTCTCCGGATAGAGGAGAGACACCAGTTAATGTCCCTGCACAGTAACAGGTTGCAGTGAGAGCTTAAGTATATTTGGAGCTTGGAACCAGCTCAGCACTTGCTGTCATTTCCTCTGCTGGTAGACAGTAGTGTGGTGAAGTTATAAGGATGCTGCTGGAGATGTGGTGGTGTTGTGCTGGCTGGAGAGTGTTGGGAGGCAGGACACTTCTCTGTGGAAAGCCAGGATTTGTTAATTCTGCTGCTCAATTAATGGATAAATTTTACTCACAAAACACTTAAAAATAATTGGTTGAAAAGTAAACCAGACTTTTCTATCCTAACAAGAAGGTTCTACATTTGCAGTGAAGCTGTTGTAAGGCAATGTGCAAGGCTATGTCTTTCTTGGAGGCGACAAGCTAATACATGCTTATCAACCTACCATTCTTCCTTCAGGGGTTATCACAAAGAACTTTACAGAAGAGCGGTGGGCACCCCTTCTTTGCTTTACTCAAGTGGCCAAAAATAGCCATAAACAATGAGATAGGGATAAGTCAGTTTTCACGAGGAACGCACAGCTGCATTTCCAGATAGATGGATTGCCACTCTGGGCTGAAGGCAGTGAGTTGTACTAACCTTGGTGGTGGGGCAGGTACAACTCTGAAACCTATCTTTTTCCTGACAGAAGGGAAACATGCACTGGTTCTCCTCTTGGGGTGGCTTTTGGACAACTCCACGTTGACTGAACAGCACCAGGTGAGTACCATCCTAGTGGCACAGAACTGTGGTACCTAGTGCCAACCCAATCCTACCCCCATCTTTGAAGAGTGGTGACCCTGGTAGGGCTTCTGTGTGCTCTGTGTTATGACTCATGGCATGAGTAACTCATGTAGGGACACAGAAATCCATGTTACCTCTATGTGCAGAGGTTCAGGGTGTTTTCTCAATGACCGTTTGAAATACTGCTGTGAGGCTGCCAAGGTCTTTCAAGCAGAGCTGTATTAAGATGGTGAAATGCAGGATGGAGCTGATCAAGTTTTAATTTCAAGGGTTTCAAGCACACATTACCTAGGCCACTGCAATCACTTCCTGAGAATATACACACAGACTTAAAAGTGTTGCTTAGTGGTTTATGAAACTCCTATTCAGAAATGCTCCAGATGTCACAGGGAGCCCCTGGTTGTGTGGTCTGGAACTGCTATCAGCAGGAAAAAAATTGTTATTGAGAGAAAACTAACTGCCTGTGTGGAGGTGAGTCCGTTTACATTCACTCAAAATACTGCTCTTGCTCTTTCCCGTTAGTGCTTCCTTGGTACCCAAAGCATCTTCCAACAGCGACTGCATATGAAAGGCTGAGTTTTTCACCCAGTTACTGATATAAGGCTGTGCTGTCCTGATATTCAGAGCACTTGCATAGACCTACCCATGTTTATTTTTATCCAGACAGTTGGGTAACGTTTTTATGAGACCTGTACAAGGCGTGCCATGCTAGCTGGCTCAAGGCGAACCAGCTCTGCTCTGCTGCTCAAACGCTTGAGCCTTCCACTCTTGGCCACAGGTGTCAAGGGTGTCTGTGCAGGTCCTGAGCAGAACAGGCTAGTGAACTAGCTCAAAATTAGCCTTAAAAGCCAGCTGGCTTACAAGCTCATCTGACTTGCCAGGACACCTTGCTCAGAGTATTTACCACCAGGCTTTGCTGTCTCTGTTTAGCTCTGCCACAGCTGCAGTGTTAGTGAGCGCCAAACTTAATTGTGTTAGGGCAGGCTGGGCTGTGCGTCATGCAGCGACTGAAATTACCACTGTGCTATGTGGGCACAACACCACTTCTGTCTCCTCTTTGCATCTGTAGTCACTGTCTTTCCTGGCTTTTTTTTTTTTTTTTCCCCCATGCATCAGCTGCATTAAATACTCAGTATTATTCCTGGCTTTGTGTCTAGAGACATGGCTTTCTCAGGTCAGAAGATGATTGTTCCTCGTTTGGATAAATACAAATATAATTATATAAATATAAATACTATATAAAATTTGGGTAAATACAAAGATAAAGGCCAGATATAAATGAGGCAGTTAGAACCCTCTTGAGCTCAGATCCTTCAAGTAAGAGAAACACAGTTTTAAATAATTACAAAGAGTGGTATTTCTTGACATGGGTTTGACCAAGAGTTTGTCCAAGGTAGCCCTCCTTTGAGCAGCAGTGCCCTGACATATTTGAACCCTTGCACAAGGTACTACTGTAATTGTCTCTGATATCCCTGTATGTAGTTGTATGCACTTGCAGTGCCGGTTGTGATCAGTGCAGTCTGATTCCTGTCTGGCTGATTTCCTCTTCTGTGTAAACTTTGCTTTCCATGAACCCTCATGAGTTTCCAAAGTTTGCTTTCTGTGAGAATCTGTGTGGTCAGAACTGGATTATTTGCCTATTTAAGAGAAGCAAACACAGCTGGAACAAATTCCATTTTTTAAATCAGCATGAGTATTTGTGAAAATATTCCTGGTTATGTTCCCTCTGCTTTGCCTTTTGCGACTGATACTTGCACAGAAATGTGGAAATATTCATTTTATTCTTTCGATAAGGCCACTACATGCCTCAGCTTCTAATTGTGATAAAAAATCTCCTTTGACAGGAGATTTAAAAGTCAGCCTCAGTTTATTGAAATGAAAGAAAGGAATTGAACTTCAGTTCTCTCAGAGAATCATTCTTCTCATATCCCAAGCACACATTAGTTCTGGATCTCTGTGGAATACAATTGGAGAGAGGTTATTGAATTGAAGTTTCAAGCACAGAAGCTGAGCTCTGGCCAATTATATTTTGCCAGCGCTGAAATTGGACTAGTCAAAAAAAAAAGGATATCAAACCACACACCAATGCAATGCAGAATCAAATCTCTTCTGAGATGAAGTGCTTCTCTGTCTGGAGAGGTGAGGGCAGTGATGCTGTATTTTTGTCTTTAATATCAGTCTGCTCTTCATGCCTCACTTCCTGACTTTGTCTCTTTTTTCTAATATGCGGCTGCTTAGAATTCAGTGATAGTACCAAGTATTAGATGTTTGAGTGCTTTTGTCTTATAATTACTGGGCTCGTTGAGGGTGTGCTGGGCAGTAGATGTGAAAGCTCAAACCATGTGCTCCTTCAGGGTCTCATGAGGTCACCCCCCTAGCAGTTACCAACACAGGACCAGGGAGGAGAGACTGCCTCTCAAGCATTCTGTTTGCTACAGTGAGATGAGATTTTGCAATGAACTGTTACGGAATCAGTGCTGACTTTCTATTATCTTTGCATTCCTGTTGGAAGGACGCTTATGCTCTATGCTTTGTATGAGGTGTCAAGCTACAATTTTCTTAAAATATTTAATTTTGTGGCAAGTTTTACTACATTTGCTTCCCTTTACAACATACCTTCCCCTAGGCATCCTGTGCACCTCTACACAAGACTCAGCTGCACCATCTGGGAAGCAGTCTGTAGGTGGTCATGGAACCCATATGTATAGCTATTAGCTTCAAGATGCTAATGCCTGCATTAATCATCAGATTAGCTCTTGCATTTTAAAAGAAAGTCTAAATTGCTTTATTTGCCTAATTATTTACAATCCCATTTATACCAAGTTTTCTTACACAAATTATTTCTTGTGATGCAAAGTAAATGACTCACTTTTACAGACCTTTGGGTATGGTGCCATCTGCGTCTCTGTTATCACAGGAAATTTTCATTTTGTGATTCCATTCACGTGGACACCACAAACGTGAGAAAGATGATGCAAGAAGTCATCACTGGGTCAAAACTAACAAGGTACAGGCAACCTCAATATCCTGAGATAAAATGTTCTGAAAAAAATGACTAAAGGACTTGCAAAAATGGCTGTAGCTTCATAGATAGTATCTTTGCTCTTCATATCGGACAACTGAGAATTCAGATAGTGCTCTACAAGATACTCAGATACTACTCTACAAGTAGTGTTTGTTTATCCAAATAACACACAAAACTAATATGTCTTGGTAGTTTATATATCATTTAAAAAGTTATGTCAAGGTTCTACTAACTGAGTGATTTTAGATGGACCGAATGCTGAGGGCCTAGTGTTGGACTTTAAAAGGAAGTTTACGTCAGACTAGCTCTAGTCTGTTCTCATGGATTGGAAAGCCACTAGCAGTTGAAGCCCACCTTCTGCTTCAGATTCATCCAGAAGAAGACCAGTTTCCATGTCCCACTATCACTCAATGATGGAAATCAAAGCATGGTTAAGTAGAGGTTGTCAGGAGATTTTGCTTCAAAAGCAGGCTCTTGATTTGGATCAAGATGCTACAGTAGATGCACCTAGATATTGCTTGTAATGGCAACAGGAACAAAATTTTCTGTCAAAAACATTTCTTCATGGAATGTAGGAATCCAGATCAAATTAAACAATTTAGTGAAAGTGTCTCCTTTCTACAAAAAAACATGATTCTCCTTTTCTGTCAAAAAGAAGGCATTAGTTTTCAACTAATACCAACATATTTCAACATATATTTTTCTGCCAGCCCCAGCCCAGGGCACCAAGCACCTTCATGGAGGTGGGGATGGGCTGAGGTTGGCTAGGACATCAGCTGACAGGTAGGGGTCAAGATCAGGCATAGGCAGGGCTGCAGCAAAGGTAGTATAGCTCAGGCAGAGACTGAGGGCAGGAGCTCAGCTCAAGAGCTCCAGATAAGAGGGGTGACCCTGGCCCTGGCTTGAACAGCCCTTTTACCAAGACTATCAGCTCAGATGGCCCCAAGCTCAGGTTACTACACCACCAGGAGCAGGGTGAAGTGTCCTCAGGACTCTGACATGTGTAATGTAATTCCAAATATCCATCTTAAAAATCAAATACTTTGCTTACGTTGATAAGTGAGGTAGAGATTTTCAACATTATAACAGGGCATGGATCTCCCACTTGGCAGCTTTCTGCATTACTATCTTAATCTGGAAGGATTTTAACTGTGCTGCAAGAGATGTCATATTGCCATGGAAAAGGCTGCATATCGCATCAAAGAATACTATGTGGGGGAGCTGATTTTAATACGCTTTCCAAGGGAAAACTCCCACTTTGAGAGTCCATGTCTTAGGAAATACTGGACACCTCAGCCCCAAGAGCTGGAGATTCTTTGTGGGTGATGGACATCAGGTAGTGATAAGGTGGGATTGTGAGAGAGTCACTGTTCTCTGTGTTACTATTTTAGACAGAAAATTATTTGTCTGGATCATGGAAGGAGCCTTAAAAGTCAGGGAGCGATGGGAACAGGTTCTCAGACATTTGGTTAGTTGAGATGTTTCCCATGATTGTTACAAAATAAAATAAAACTGGTCTTTTATAAACTCTAGTCATCTGGGAAGGCAGTTGATTGAGATTGCTTACCAAAACTGTAAAATTTTGTGCGGAAGAAATAATGAAATTAAAAATGCAGGTTGTCTGTTTTGTCTTCTAACCTTTTATATTAAACTGGGTGACATTTTTCAGTTATGGTTTGGGTTTTTTTAAGATAAGAAAGAAACTTTTGATTTAATGGGTCATAAAAGAGAAAGCAACAATAAAAACACAATCTCATGACTGAAGCTTTTCAAACTAGTTACTGTAAGATTGACAATGAAGCTGCAAGGAGCAGCACTGATGGACAAGGAACAGGATATGATGTTCTCTTAAATTAGCTCAGCTCCCCTGCATTAGAGCACAAGCCTTTACCATCAGTTATTCGCAGGAATTTATAACCAGGATAAAAGAGGCATGCTTACTTCTTTCAGATTCTGTTGTGCTGCCCCTTCCTAAAGACATTACAGGATCCAAAGCAGTCTCTGAGCAAGGAAATGTGTTATCTCATCTCCTGAATCCCTGGGGCAGGATGATGAGCAGATTCAGATGCTCCAGCATTAAGGGTGGCACATCCTTGTTTACACTGTTGACTTTTTACAGTGCTAATGGGCACACATACAGATGTTTTTACCTAATACTGGGACAGGATTGATGAGAAAACTTCAGTTCAGAGTCTTGGAAAAAGTGCTAAATGGTGAATAAAACCTTGGGCATCTTTAGGGTATGGGACAGCATCTCCCCCAAACAGGTGAGGAGCTTGGGGCAGCAGGGCTGTGCTGGGTGTGTGGAAAAAAAAAAAACAAGCCGGGGAAGAGGCAGGTACCTGTATACAGCTGGGCTAAAAGGGGGAACACGTTTGGGCTGCGACGCTGGCATGGCTGGGAGGAGAGCCAATGTGGAAGAGCACTGTGGCTGTGCTTCATGCAGTAGGTTCACAACTGCTATAGCCATAAGCAGTCAGAAACTGGTGCAAAACCTACTTGGCCCATAATCTGGGTACATCCATACCACTATAAAAGGGTTTGCATGCATTTTAATAACTGTAACTCCTGCTTTTTAGTGAGGTCAGTTTACAAGTCAGGAGAACAAAGCGCATATCAAAGCTAGGAGTAGGAGTCCCACAGAAAGAGTCATCCCTGGCTCTGTCAGAAAGACAGAGCTGTGCACCAGCCCATGCAGCCAATATGTTTAGCAGCTCAAGAGGATTAAAATGAACTCATTGGATTTGTCACTTGCAGAGCTTTATCCAGCAGTCACATTTAATTTCCCAGCTCTCAATGCCTGTAACCTAATTTCTACATCTGTATGGGGTGTGTGGAAAGCCAGGAGGGGTGGGGGGAAGCATCAGACTCGGAAAGAGCCACGGTCAATTTAAACAACATTTAAACTCTTGGGGCTGAAATAATGACAGAGCAGTGTGGTGAATAATACCAGCTGAGTGCTAACATGAGGACCAGCCCTCTCTGGTTACAGTGCTCCCCTTCCCTGCCTTGCTCCCTTCTCTGAGATATGATTTGTTCTTTTGTTCCACAGCTGATGGTAGAGCTGCTGTCTCATGCATTTCCCCATGCCCAGATAGGTTCACCTACAGTTTATTTTCTCTGCTGTTTTGGTTTTATTCTGAGTTTTGGTTTTCCCAGCCTCAGCTGGGGTTTACAGTCCCCCTGCTCACGCTCCTCACATCTTGCAGCATCATTTGTGTGCTGGCTCTACTTCTGCTTGTGTCCTCACCCCCTAGATGGGGATTTAAGCCTTTCAAATTTATGGAAGTGTTTCTCTTCTCTACAGTTACCTCTTAGCCAAGTCATCCAAATTCAATTGCTTTAATCGTTCCTCAACTCCTTCCAGACACCCAAGTCATTATTGTTTGATTTTTAATTGCTTCCAATTTGTCAATGTTCTAGCTTTGTTTTGTGCTGCAGGCATATCCAGAGACCTCAGAGCTGCTGAAGACCTTTCTGATCTTGCAACTGTACTTCTTGGTTAGCCCAGGCACAGGGTGCGCCAAGTGATTCCCTCTTGAGCCCAGCCACTCTGGCTGGTGCAGAGCAAGGACTGACATGCTGCCAGCTCAATAGCTAGATGAACAGGTAAAAGCTAAAAAGGAGTTTGTGCTGGACCTAAAATAGTTATGCAGGGGAGACTGCCCCAAAACAGGATCTTCCTTGAGGTATGTTGGCTGTCCCCAGCTCCCAGTGATGCTGGGATCAAATCTGAGGCTACTGTTTTTCCATGTGCAGATGCTAGAAAGTGTTTGGAACAAATGTTTTGGATCATCCTATGATATGTTGCATAATATATTCAGGGTTTTTTTAAGCTTTCAATCCCAAAGCCATATTATTATAGTAAGAGTTTCTAACACTTGGGGTTGTAGAAAACATCTTGGAAGATAAGTCTGATGGCTCCGAGATGAGTGCTTGGTTTCTCTCATCCTTCTCCGAGATGAGGCTCGAGCCTCTCCTCAGTTTAAAGACAACTTCACATGTGTCCTGGAGCAAGAGGACAATGAGGTTTGACTCTGGAGCTTCGTAGTTTTTATTGTCAATACTCCCCAAATTGTAAATTAAGTGCAATCCCAGCCTGCACAGAAAGGATGGGATCACTTAATGTGTACTGAGAGGCATATCTGTGCAGAACAGCAAAGATATGGAGCAAGCAGATCTTTTTTGTATATTTCTTTCCTTGCATCTTTTTATTTATTAAATATTAATAATTTATTGTATCTGGAAATTGACATTAGGTAGAAGAAAGAGAATCAATTTTTAATAAATATGAGCAATAAATAAAACATTTAATAAATTATGCATGGCAAAAGATTACTGAAAGATTAAATAATGATCTTGTATACATACTCAAGCTATTATTTATTAATAGCTTTCTGAGGTTCAGCATTCATGACACTCAGGGAAAGTAGTTTCACCTGAAAAGTAAGCCAGGAGAGAGGGGGCTGCAAGTTTCCATCTTTGTACTCTAGTGACTCAATCAAACCGAGCTCCCCAGGCACTAAACCTTGTTATGAAGCAATAGATTTACTAGAGGTGACCAACATACTTGCAGCTAAACTTGTTCTTTACTGCAAGGGTTTGGCTTGCGACGAAAAGGATACGAATGTGGTTCAGTGGACACCTCCCCCCACCCCCTTCCCCAAAATCCCCACCTTTCTGCTGTACAGAAAAAAAGGGTTTGGTTTCTAAAACAGAAATGATCAGTTTAAAAGCAGATTTATATATTTGCTAATGAATATCTAATACAAAATATGGGTAATTTTTTTTTTCATTTTAACATATGTAGGCTGGGTTTTTCAACAGAGACCAAAGGAGTAGGAGTATAAAATCCCTTTTATTTTCAGGAGTTTTTGTGTGTCAAGAAATTGAGTACTCTTTTCACAATTTTTCTCAGATTCCAATTGCTTAACTGTGTGTCTCTTTCTGTGTCTCACTGTAGTTCTCAGTGGCAAAACAGTCTGGAGCAGCAGATTGGGAACTGCTTTGGGCCTCCCAGAAAGTGGCCATGTCTGCCTGCAGTCTGGCACCTCGTTTCCTTCCACTCAGAATTAGCCCAGTAATAAATATAACTACTAATTATAATTTAACCTACTTTTTTTCATGTATTCCTTCTTAGAGCATTTAATTGCCAGTGGAAGTCTTAAAGGAGATACTTTATGCAATCTGTGTTTAAGTACCCAGTGATCAGTAGTATCACTTTGGTGTCTCAGTGGAAAAAAAAAGGGTTCAACAATGCAAAGAGCGACTGGTGTCCAGACCTGACCAGCCTGTTTCTAAATGACACCAATCCGCACATTGCTTTCAGATGGTGCTGGGGTGAAGGAAGGCTCTGACAGGGATCACCTCCTCCTCCTCCACCCTGATGAAGGCTCCGATGGAGCAGCATCACAAACAAAAGACCAGGGGCTGATCCCACTTTGCCCGGTCTCATGCACACTTTAATGTAAGCGTGATTTAAAGGCTGTCTCTCTGCATTTCCCATAAGATGGGTGGACAGGATTACATGTATAAAATCAGATTATAAATCTGGATGCAATAATATGTAATGGGGAGACTTGGGGAATTGCACCCTGTGTTAGAAGTTTGCCTTGTTGATGATTCTGGGATTGTTCACTGGCTGAAATAAATCTCCTCATGGACTTTTTTGTTCCCAGCCCATTACTACAATCCTGAAGGAAATCAAAGTAATATCAAAGCATGTTTTCTGAGAGGCAGAGAGGTTATTTCTCAGCCTGGTCAAGTTCAACACTGCTGCTGCCAATGTTACCAAGTACATAGCTCTGTCTCATCAAAATTAAGCAGACAAATGTGCTGAACTTGCAAATGGAGATGGCTAAGCCTGTGCGATGCTGGCTACAGTTTTCTGCTGAAATACAGTGTCAGAGTTTCTTAAGCAAGTGGCTTGAAGAGGTTGCCCTGTGGCACACACTAGACAATTTCAGTAATGCTTCTTCTAGGAAGAAAGCCAAAGAAAAGTAGGTGGGCCAACAGTCCAATCTTGCCTTTCTCCCTCAGTGCTAGTAACACTGAGCGCCAATCCATCCCTAGCAGAGGTGTGTGTGTCTGACTGACAGAGCTGCAGTGCTTTACGCAACTCTGCCTGTGGTTTTCTTTATGCCAAAAGATGTGGTTTCTGCTCTGTGAGCAAGCACACTGAAACATAAAGCCTGAGAACCAGCTTCCTGATCTTGGGACAGCCTCTGTCCCAAACCTAAATGTGAATTTTGTCAATAAGACTTATTTTTGTTATGAATTAGCCCCAACTCCTATGAGCAGCTGGAAGGACAAAGCAGCCTCGTGGTGTCCCTTTGGGCTCTGTTTTTTGTGCTTTATACAACACCTTGGGAGGTGTAAAGTCTAAGGGAGTTCAGCAGCTTGAGAGTACTCTGAACACTTGGGTAGAAATAGTGGCACATGCTGACTTGATTCTCATGCTCTGGAGAACCCAGAAGCTGCATCTCCTGAGAAGACTGCTGGCAGTGCCCTGACCTTCCCCTTCCTACAGCTGTTGACTAAGAAACAGAACCAAGAGAGCACCAACATGTGCTGTAAAACCTTAAAGGAGCTTACCTCAACGTAAACATCTATGTTTATAAATATCTGAAGGGTGGGTGTCAGGAAGATGGAGCCAGACTCTTTTCAGTAGTGCCCAGTGATAAGACAAGGTGAAATGGGCACAAACTGGAACACAGGAAGTTCCACCGCAACATGAGGAAAAACTTCTTTACTGTGGGGGTGACAGAGCACTAAAACAGGCGGCCCAGAGAGTTTGTGGCATCTCCTTCTCCAGAGACTTTCAAGACCCGTCTGGACATGTTCTTGTGTAACCTGCCCTAGGTGAACCTTCTTTGGCAGGGGGGGTTCGACTATATGATCTGTAGAGATCCCTTCCAGCCTCTACCATTCTGTGATCTGTGATTCTGTGATCTGGAGTTTCCACTTGGGAACAGTGATGTTATTAGCTTGTAAACTTACATTGCAGATGACATTTAAAGTAGAGATGGATGCTGAGGAAAGAAGGTGTTTAAAACCCCTCTTACACTTTCTGGGTTTTTCCATCTATACTTGAAAGAATTATAAAGGCAAAGAGAAATGCAGGGGAAATTATAAACCTGGCACCTCCAAAATGATCATGTAGATGAACAACTGTATTTCCAAACTCTTGGCAGCACAAAACATCTTCATACATTATATATAATACAATATTTAATTCCACAAGACAGGTTCTTTTGATAAGAAGCACTACAGTGCAGGAGCTGAAATCATTACATTTGCTAAGACTTTTACCCTCTTACACTGAAAAAGTTAAAAGAGTGCTGTGGGAAAACATAAACAAGTGTGGTTGGATGTTCATGTGTAGATTCAAAGGGAGAGAGAGATACTCTAGCTGTGCATGAGAGAGCATTTAGTGGTTTAAAAACTGCTAGAAAAATGTGGGGTGAAATCTTACCCTCACTTAAGGCAATGGACTCTTTGACTCGAATGGGAGAAGAACATTCCTGCTGGTGCTACTTAGATCCCCAGTGAGAGGGGGAGTTGGGTTTAGCTCTACTTGCCAGCCTTCAGCTATGAGAATATTTGCAAAACCTTTTTTTTCCTTTCATTTTTTAAATGGAGAGAGACTGAATTATGCTACTATTGCAACAAGAAAGCAAATTTTCTCTACAACGGATACTGAGGGACCAATAGTAGCAACATGTCTCACTGTTCAGAAGTTTTATTTTGAGATTACCAGCTATGATAGCTTTGGCAGTTCAATTCTTGAAGACCATCCTAATTTAAAAGTGAAGGTAGTAAATAAAATGCAGATGAGCATAGCTTAGGTTAAAGTCTCAGTGAGCATATTGTACGTAGGAAGCTCAAGAAGGATTCAAACTTACAAATTTTGCATTAAAGGGTTGAATTACTCATGCACTGAGTCAGTAAATGAGGTTACAATGCCATGGGTGCATTTGTCCTCACATGAGAATTATAGTCAATTGTTATGATTTTTTTTGGTATTTGTTCAAGGGTAAGGCAGCTCAGCACCTTTTTAAAAGTTCAGCTTCTGTGATGATGCTGAAGTTTGCCCTCCTGGAAGCTACCAAATAGTCATGAGAATGATCTGGAAGGTTTTCAAAGGTGACTGGTGGTTGTGACATGTGGCTATTGAAAGCTTCTCAATGACAAAGAGTATTTGGAGGAACTTTCAAAACTGGATGGTCCTTGGGTCCTGGAAAACTTCCTGTGGCCTGGGTTGCAGTAGCAGCCTGCTCACACTCAAGTTGTTGGAGTGGCAACTTTCTGGTCTGAAATGTCTGTGTCTTACCACAGTCTTAGTTTTCTCTCAGCAGCTCAGCCTGGCTTATGTCATGGTTTTCCCCTCAAGATCAGCAATCTCATGAGAGGTGAAGAGCCAGAAGGCAGAGGAAAAGAAGAGAAATAAAGATGGCTGGTACTTTTAGATAGGCTTTAGGGGCAGAGGTGAGTGCCAATGCTGTTGTTGCAGGTGTATGAATTTTTTCACGAAAAAAAAGATCTTGATGTAAAAAAAAAAAACCAGTGAGGTATGAGTGAGACAAAAAAAAAAAACCCACCAAAAAACCAACCAATTATTTGTGTTACTTTCTACTGTGGGATGAAAAGTTACACTGATTTCTATAGCCTGTACTGGTCTCGTCCTTATTTCTGGATTGTCTCCTGAGCTGTCTCTGGCCCCATAACCATGTTCAAGCACTGATGCCAAGGGCTTGCCGACATTAGGGCAACACATGTGCGTAAGTACACATTGCTGTTCCTGTTTGATGTCACCAAGCCCATTAGATAACACTGTTTCTGCAGTAAACCCATATCAGCCAGCTGTGATTTAAGGAGCTTTACTCTCATTGTGCTGTGACTACTGCTTGTAGGTGTGAGGATTTCCATTCCCTGGAACCATGTGTGGGAATGGCTGGGCTTAGGCACTTGGTCCAGCAGTACAGATGTCCACAGCTGGACTCCAAACTAATGGTGATGTTTGTGTGAATGTTCTGCTTCAGGCTTTTTTTAGATCATGGTGGTGATTTCTCCTGTCACCTTTTTTAAGGTGAAACATTAGTTCAATGTTCCTGTGTGGTGACTGTCAGCTTGTGTTTCTCTTCTGCTTCTGTTTGTGAGCACTGATTTGGACACCATTGAATTATAAAAGAGGCAAGGTTTAAAAATGGAAGGATTTTAATGTGTTAAGAGAAAGGCACTCTACTGATAATAGTTTTGAAGGGCCTACCACTTGTGTGAGTTACAGAGAGAAAAATAAATTGCTACCATAAAATGCAGAAGGCTAAAACGTGCTTTTAGTCCAGAATCAGATTCACGTAAAGGAATAATACCCTTTGGTTGTCTGCGCCAAGTCTTTGTCCTCAGATTCGTATTACTGAAGGATGAAGCATTAGCTAGTGAACTGGAGCCTAGTGACTTTGCGAGTTTCACCCATCAACAGCGGCAGACACATGATAGGGTGAGACCAGCCCAGGAAAGACATTTGTAGGCTGAGTACGGGCACCCTGACACCTGGGCTGTGTTTCAGTCTGGGACTGACAGTAGTGTACAGGCCTATGTGTGCAGGGGTGTCTTAAGTCCCAGTATGGTCAAGGGGAGTTCAAGTGATGTGCATGGTGGAGCCAGGAGAGTCATCCAGCTGAGCAGCTGGAGAGAGTATTTTAAGAAATACTGATCCCATGGACTTGCTCTCCACAGGCTGTGATAACACCTTAAATAACCTAATGTGCCTGTAGGGACTCTGTGTATCCTTGTTCTTCATCAATCCACGTTTGGGGTGCATACATGTAATTTGTTACTCTCCCTCTTGTCTCTGCTCGAGCTGTTCCACTGTGTGGAGGAGAAGGGTGGATCCCAACTGTTATATGTCATCAGTTTGGTGCATGAGAATAGCCTCAAGAGACACTGCTGGCAAGATCTCTGCTCCTGGGCATCGTGAAACACACACAGAACCTTGATGTCTTAAACAGCTCCAACTGTTGCCCAGGCAAACAACTTTTCCTCCTTTCCTGCTTGGGAACAGAGCATCTAGTGATGCACACCTTCCAAACCTGCATCCTGAGAAAGCAGAGTGCCAGGCTGCCCGGCCTCGTCCCCAGCATAGCAGTGCCATATGCAATGGCATGGACAGGAAGCAGGCTCACTGCTTGGACGTTGTGGGCAGGATTTTTTCCTTTTTGTCCTCAGAGATGGAGGTCGAAGCACTCTGTGTTTATACAGCTTGCAGCAGAAACTCAGTTTGGACACGTGTGGGTGTCTCTGCTCTCTTGCCTCACAACAAACTAACTGGTGCACTCAGGAGAGTGAACTGAGGCAAGCAGCAGCTTTGTTCTCTGTTCTGCCACACCTGAGATACTGTGTGGTCCGTTGGGAAGTCAGTGTGAATTTTTTCAATGGCCTCTGGTGAGTTTTGGACTATTCCCTTTCTCCTAATATTTGTTACTCTGGTTATAGAGTTGCTCTGCAATGAAAGAATCACTAATTTTCTGGTTTTGCCTCTGTTCCTGTCTTGGCATAGGCTTGCACTGGTTTTCACTGATGTAGCTGCTTCTTTTTCCTTTACTTCCTAACTCTAAGGCAAAACAAAAAGCTGAAATACAAACTACATGACAGAGATTTTAAGTGAAGAGGGAATTCTTTGCTGAATAACTCAATCGATAATTATGTGTAGCAATTCCAACACAGTTTGCCTTGTGAACTGACTGACATTACCTGTAGGAGGGAGGGAGGGCCAAGGGGAAAGGAAAATAGATGCACAGTCTGGCAGGGATTTGGACAATGGATGAGACAGTTCAGGTGAGATCAGGTAATATCAATCAAAATACTTTCAAAAGCTACAGTGAAGTTGGTGTGATTCATAGCTGATGAAGACAGTGGAGAATGAGGTGCCAACCCACCCTTTTGCTGATTTGGCTAAAAGTGATACATGTCCCATGCCTTTCTGTCTATTGCTGTTAAGCACCAGGAGCAGCTTTGGGAGCAGCTATCTGGTTTTCTGGCAGTGAGTGTACGGACGGGAAGGATAGAAAGGGAGAGGAGATATAGTTGTGGGTACAAAACCTCCACTGCATAGTCAGTAACAGCGATGACAAGTGGCAAGTAGAATGACAGAACATCAAAGGCCCTGATGCAAGGACTGAAAGTCAGTAGCTGTGCAGGGCTCTTCAAAATACTTCTGAGCTTTTCAGAAGTGCTTCGGAAGACTGACAACTTCAACCAGCGTGCTGTATTTTCTGGGATTCAGAAATCACAATCAATATCGGAAAAATACAAAGATTCCCTCCATTTAATGTTATTCATAGTCAAACTGTCGGGGCTAAAGAACTAGGTATCAGAGCAAATTTGTATGTTTGCCTTGCATCAGTGTGAGGCTGAAAGACCTTTCTTCTTTTGAGCCCTCATCATCACAATGTCCAAGTGTCTCTTGGAAGCACTAGTGAATATATCCTCAAAGAAGCAATCGAATCATGTTGCAGATGGGGAACTGAGGCAAAAAGACGCAATGATTTAACGAAAGTTATGGAGCAGATGTAAATTGTGGAATTGAAGCATAGCTTGACTAAAGGATCATTAATACATATACATTAATGTGTTAGTTCAGTTCAAAAGTACACTTCTGAGTGAATCTCCAGCTTGTCCACACTCCTAGGGACTTAGTTGCCATCAAGGAATCGTGTGGGATTGCACAGGCCATACTTCTTAAATGAACTGCACGAGGCTGGTGGTGGGTGTCCAGTCCACAGGACCAGAATAAGGCTGGGCTGAAGAAAACACCCTGAATGTGAATCTGCTCCTCCTGCATTTGCTGTGTTTGCTAATGGAGACAGTCTCAGTGTCCCCGAGTGCCAACTCCGGAAGTGCAAGCTCAGGCTTTGAGGTGAAAGGAAAGACAGACATAATGAAATCACTGTGACATACAACAGTTTCCCCTCAACTAATGGCTGCTTATTGGAAGCACAGTTTGTCCCATGCCTTTGATCTTGCTAAGGGATCACCAGCAAGCAAATCTGAGCTCAGACAGTGCCAGTGCCATTCCTGCCAGAACATGGGTTTCATGCTAGAAGCTGTGCAGAACCAGCTGATCTAGTGAATTTGCTTGAACAGAGCTTAAACCAAAAAGTACACAAATGAAATTAGAGTATGTTTGCTGGGCAAATGCTGTTTAATCTATATAGAAACCAAAGCTCTGGTGAGTTAATAGGATACAGAGAACTGATTTGTTTTGGGTAGCTTGGAGCTGAAGTCAGAAGTCTGGGTTTTAACTGTGTTTCTGACAGTGAATAGTTGGTCAAAAGACACCAAACCAAATTCCATTGACACCTTGAGTATTTTATCATGTGGTTCCCAGATATGATATCCTAGGTACATATATATGATATCATAGGTCCCTGAGGAAAGAGAAACATAATATTTCACCCATCTCTGTGATATTCCTTACCTTGTCTAATTCTTAAGTCCTGCTGAATGACTGGTGAATAAATAAATCTAATTACAAAAGCAGAGTACATATGGGCTGAGCTGCTGTGTGTTTGGTGGACTGATGGCATATAGTGTTCCTAGCATGATGTATCTCTCCTTTATAAAGTGTATGAGCAGGTCTGGGGTGGGGGGAGAAGACTTAGCTGTCATTGGGCTGGGCTTGGAATCTTGTGGGAGTAGAGACTTTACTTATCCTGCTCATCAATTTTTTTCCATTTATAATGGGACTGGTGGGCTCAGGAAAATGGCTGCTGTGCATTTGCTAAGTAGCAGCTGTGAGGAGAAGAAATTGGCTGCCTAGAGCCAAAGTGACTCTTTTCTGCAACCAAAATGCCAGTATTAACAAAAGGAACAAGATTTCCAAAGCCAGACTGTGAAATTAAGGCCTCACGGACAACCTTGGCAAGGTTCCTGCTGACTTCAGGAAAACTGAATTTCACCCAAATCTTCTAATACAAATGGGACCTTCTTGAGCAAAGAGTATTTAAGACTGGCTGTGCCTCTACTGAGTGGACTTTCACATCATGAGAGTATGTTCTTTATTTGTCTGTCAGCAACTGTGGTAATTTGTGTCTGCACCTTCAATTTTATTGTGATTTAAGTGTGTCCATGTAGCAGTGTTAATAGCATTGCTGGGAGAGAAGCCATGGTAAGTCTGAAAGGCTCCTCACTGTGCACTGAAAACCCTATGCCCTGAAGTTTTGATCCAGTGTGAACATGCCATGCTGGTTCAGTTATTCAAGAAACACCTAGAAGCTGATGTTTACATAAGGAGAATGTGTGCTGGACTGGGCATCCTCTGCCCTTTGGCTGCTAGCATGAAGCAGAGTATAGACATGATGTGAGCATGAACCCCATCCCATATGCTCGCTGATTTGATGAAGATGCCTTTCTAAGACCACTCCTGATCCAGGTCAAATCTGAATTACCAGGGTGGCCCAGCAATGTCCCAACTGTTGTCCAAGGATCATGGTGCCATGGCAATAACTGACCTGAGCAGAACACTGCTGATGGCTTCTCTTCTCTTTCTCCATTTTACAATGCTTTTATTCTTTTCTTCTGTTTTGCTACCACTGACAGCAGTTGCCAACTTCATCTCCTTAGTCTGTTCTCAACTAATTGTCCTCAAGTAGTTGTCCTGTTGAATTTATATAAGAACTTAAAATTAAGATATTAGCATCGTACCAACCCCTCAGTAGATTACCTGTCAGTGCATAGAGGTGTTACTGCAATCAGTTCCAGCGTGCAAATAGTTGCATTGCCCTTGAACAAATGTGCAACCTGTCTGACTAGAGGAAAGCACAGATGTGATACCCATTTATTTTTCCTTTAATTTTTTTCTGCCATTCAAAGCTAATTTAGTTTGCAGAAGCCTGTTGAGTGCAGAGGTGTGCATTACTGTAGGGGCATGCATTATTCCAGGGACTCCAGCATTCCCAGTACCTCTGGAATCATTTGTATTACTAGCTGTCTTTTATACCTGATGAGTAATATATTTCCTGCACATTTACAAGTAAAGGAGCCTTCCTTTAAATTTTGACAAATGGGTAGGAGGGAAGTACAAAAATATTGACTAGAACTACTTCAACTCCTCTTTAGTTGCAGGTTTTATAATAAGGTGACAAGAAAACAAAATATTTAGTCAGCTCGGTGCTCATGTCCAAGTACCACAGCATGTTAAAACACTTGGGATCATCCAGTGAGGAGCGTTTAAGCCAAAACCCCACTTTCATCATGGAGTTTGTTTTGCATTCACATTAAATACATAGCAAATGGCTTTCGTGCAACTTTCAACATGAAACCAAATTCCTGGCTGGATACCGAACTGCATTCACACCACCAGATATTCTCAAGGTCTTTTGCCAGTCTTCTGCTGCTTTCTCTCCCTCCAAGAAGGAAGTCCCACAGCAGAGGGCCTTATTCTCTTGCTCTACTCTGTTGACTGAGTTTCAAATGAAGCCATCAAAGCAGATAGTATTATTCACAGAATCACAGAATGGTAGGGTTTGGAAGGGACCTCTGGAGATCATTTAGTCCAACCTCCCTGCCAAAGCAGACTCACCTAGGCAGATTGCACAGGACTGCATCAAGGCAGGTTTTGAAAGTCTCCAGAGGAGCCTCCACAACCTTTCTTGGCAGCCTGTTCCATTGCTCCATCACCTTCAAAGTAAAGAAGTTTATCCTTATGTTTAGGTGGAACTTCCTGTGTTCTAGTTTGTGTCCCTTGTCCTATCCTAAAGGTATGATTTAGATCATTACCCTTATGTCCTGTCTTCTCTGTGTCTGCCTTCTGTGGTAATTGTGGCATTGCAACACCCAGCCCTCCAGCATTGCAGCACCAAACCCTTTGAGTGAACATGTTTGAGTAGGGCCACAGTCCTACCAAGATCTGCTGTCACAAGCCATATTTTGATTGCTTATTGCCATTTGACTTATGGAGAGTTTCTCTGCTGCCAGGTATCATCTAGGTCCCTTCTTGCCACCCTTTCCAGACTGCGCGGCTGGGCTCAGGAGGGGGGCGGTGGCATCAGCGAGGTGGGCGACTCCCCCGTCGTTTTTTTCCAAACTATAGTCCAGCCCGCGACAGTGTCTGAGGGACAGTGCAGCGGCCCCCGACGTGTCTGAGGAACCGTGAACTGGCCCCCTGTTTAAAAAGTTTGAGGACCCCTGGACTAGATGATCCTGGAGGTCTTTTCCAACCTGAATGATTCTGTGATTCTAAGTACAAACAAAAAGGTTCCATGTACAGTAATCTAGATACTGGTACATTAAGTTCTATTCCAACCTCGAAATGGGGCTCTGTAAATGTGGACGACAAACAGTGTTGAGCACATAATTTAATTATTACTGCTTTCAGTGACAACGCTAGTCATTAACACAAAATGTAGAGGCATCACATTGCAGACCAGACTGGAGAACTGGTCTAGGTGACTTCTTGCAAAGTTATTTTAAATTCAGGTCAGGTGTCCAATCCAGTTCACCAGGTGACCCACACATAGCAGTGCAGAGATACAGAGCTGCCCCAGGACAACTGACAGCCACTGGACAAAATGTTTACTGAATAACCTTGCAAGGCTTCTTACTATATGTTTGCCATGGAAAACCTAAAGAAGGAGAGAGAAAGAATTTTTAAGAAAGTGAGGTGGGTAAGTTTGAACATTGCAAGTTTTCTTCTCTTTGGGTAACAGTGGGTCTTGTAGCTTGAATGAAGTGTTTTATGGCTCTTCATCCCCAAGAACTACAATGGCTAAATCATCACCTCCACCCTCAGCTGAACACAGCAGCAACAGGACAGTGATTTGTAAACAAATTTGGTAGACAGTTCACAGTTACATATAGAACTGGAAAAGGAAATAAAAACCCAATTTATTCAAAAAGGTTAAAAAGGAGATTTTCAATTATCCCAGCAACAGAAAAACATAGCAACAAGAAGTGGGCCAGTGAGAAACTGTACTCCTTTGGCTTGGCACAAACTGATCTAGAAGAGACATATGTGCTGTGGTAAGGGGTAAGAAACTGACCTCTTTTAATCAGCGTTATGGATCCTGTTGCTTCTGGCATATATTTCACCAGCCATTTTCTGAAAGTTGAGATCAAGATCAACACTACTTTCCTTCAACAGACACCCAGAAAGACTGAATTACTTTCAGCACAAATAAAATTATGCTTTTCTTCAAATAGAAGTGATACGTATTCTCCTGCTGCCTCCCAGTATGTGGTTTGTTGCATCGCTGATGGCTAAAAGGAATTTATTAAGAGAGAAAGAAAAGGCAGAACACTAAAAACCATTTCATGACAAAAGGAATCCTATGCAATCATGCCAATGTCAGACCAGGGAACCTGAGCAGGTCACCCTGTCCAACCTGTGGCAAGGTACACTGCACAACTCAGCAGATAGACCCAGAACTAGCGTTGGCTCAAGATTACTGGAAACACTATGATTGCAGAGCGTGAGAGTCACGTTTTTTCAAGCTCATATGCTGTTTTCATAATACTTTTCTCACTGCAGTGGGAGTAATGGGGGTCAGCTCCATAATACACACTGAGATCCTCAAACCCTAAACAAGTGATAGCCTGGTCAGTTTTTTTCTAGTATTATCCCGTTACTAGAAAATGCAGAAACTGATTAGTTTAGCAAGAAAAATGCAAGGGTGTTGGGTTTTTTAAATATGCTAATAGCAGGAAAGTTTGAAATATGAGGTCTACATTTGCACTGAGGTCTTAGAAGAGGAAGACACAATTTACCAGAATTTTCCTGTCCCCATGCAATAACACAGTCTACTGATGGAAACTTAAAGCTCATCTGTCACTAAAAGAAAACAAGATATGATACTTCCGAGGGAAAAACAGAAGATAATTAATTTATTTCTTTTCTTCTTTTTTTTCTTTTTTAGTTTCCCTCAAAGGTAATGGTTACAAAATAGAATTTTAAGTTACTGAAGTTACTAAACTTGCTTATTCTTTTTATTAAACAATTCAGAATGGCAGAGTGACATGTGTAATATGAGTTTAGAAGTGTCATATATCACACTTAAGTTTGGGCCAAGGTTGCCTTCTATAGTGTCTAAGACACATGTAAACTTAATCTCTCATGACTAAGGGGTAATGAAATACCAAGAAACAAGTTGTGAGAATGTGCAAGCATTAGGAATTTTTTTAGCAAGAATCTAGTTCCAAGAAGATTTCTGAAAAGGAAAGGGGGAAGGGAGGCAGACAGTCCTACTGCGATCCACACCTTGATTTCATGGCTTATTCACTTCTATATCAATAGTGTCCACACAGAAGATGACTACTATTTCACATAATGGAGGCGGCAGCTAAATGATTGGCTTCTTTGAACACTGCAGCTACATTGACATTGGTGGAAACATCCAAATCCAAAGGGATAAATAATTCACAGCTTTGCTGAAAGATAGCACTAAAGGGTTTTGATAGGTTGATAAGAATGCAGCTGCAAAAGTCTGGCATGTCCAAGCTGCAGGGAATTTGTACAAGCCTACTATGTCCTCACTTTTCAACAGAACTGTTAAACTAAAACCCCTTAAATATTCCTTTTCAACTGCAGATAATCCCTGTGATAAAGCAGGGGAATATCTGAAAAAACAGCAACAAAAAAACAACACAAAAAAGTCATGAAATGAGTCTGTAAAGGAAGCTTCAGGAAGGCATTGAGACATGGGGATGGCTTGTATTTTTCTAATTATTTTTTTAAACACATTCTTAAATGGGAAAGAGAATTATAACTTAGAGTTCCTGTCTCTGTGGTTTGACAAATCGACAATTTGTCCATTGTAAAAGTAATGATATGTTTCATTTATTTTCACTTGTTCTTTTAATAGAATATTTTACTCTTAAAATTGCTAGGACAGCTGAAAAGCTTCTTTGAGATAGTAGCAATCTGTGCGTTACAGAAACATCTGTGATGCCTAATTCTGTTAACAATGAATGTAATGGCTTTATTTATTTCCCATGGTATCCTTTGCATTCCAAACACTTGAGGATACTCACTCAAACAGACATTTATCTGTTTTTAACCCTGGATGCCTCTTATCCTGTCCACGTTCCCTCCAGTTGGAGATGGGATGCATTTCAAAACCAGTCTTCATCAGGTAGATAGGCAACGGTTAAAGAACAAAAAAGGCATTCAAGTCTATCCAAAATAAAAATTTTCCCCCTTAAGTACTTCACTGCTTGAAATGACAGTAGGACTAAGCAATAACCTTCTCTCATAGATGTTCACATGGCATGTAGGGTCTGAAATAACCTGGATTAAGGATTGTCTAACCAAATTCCCCATGTTGTAGACAGCTATAAGCACTCCCTTTACACACACCTTCTTCCCACCATTAAGAACATTTCTAGACTTGCCATTACTTTTTATAGATTTTCAGGCCCTGAAGGCTTGTTTTCATCTATAGCAGATATTGTGAGTCCAATCAGAAATCTAGTGGTGGTGGTTATTTTCAAAATGTGTCCAATTTGTTTATTTTCCATGTTTTTCCTTTTTCTTTTCTGGCACAGAGAGGTCCTAGATGGGTTGTAGACACGCCCTTTTCTCTTCAATTTTCCCTCCATTCCTTCAGTACTGGCCTTTCAAGGATTCTTCTGATGCCCTATCCTAATTTCATTTGTGATGCCCTGAAGCTCCGCTCTCCTATCTGACCCTCACACCCACCATAGTATTTAGAAGTTCTTCTGCTATTTCTGAGCTACTAAGTCACAGATCTACACTTTTCCTCCAGACCTAACTCTATTCCAAATTAAATTCTCAACATGTCTCTGCGACCTCTTGCAAATAACTGTTAAATTAAGCTCAAAATGGTTACATCTTCTTCTTGAGGCATTTCTGCTACTCTCTTAATCAACTACTGTGCACAATGGTAATGTGCTCATATCACAAGGATGTCATCTTTAACTTGGATTGCTCCTTGTTTTAAAATGTCAAGAATATGCCTATGGTTCTTCAGACTTCTGCTGCAGAGCACCACCAAATTTGCCCTTCCACACAATTAAAATTTTTGTCCAGGTGCTCACCTAATGTCTTCATGTGGTGGGTTAACCCTGGCTGAGCGCCAGGTGCCAACCAAGCCACTCTATCACCCCCCCCTTTCCTTCCCCTCTCCCTCCTCAGCAGAGCAAAA
>JAVSBS010014349.1:41932-53625 GCA_033124195.1 Coracias cyanogaster
GCGGCCGGGCTCAGGAGGGGGGCGGTGGCATCAGCGAGGTGGGCGACTCCCCCGTCGTTTTTTTCCAAACTATAGTCTGGCCCCCGACGGTGTCTGAGGGACAGTGAACCGGCCCCCGACAGTGTCTGAGGAACAGTGAACAGGCCCCCTGTTTATAAAAGTTTGAGGACCCCTGATCTAGAGCAATGACACCAGATGAAGGTGAGCAGGGAAGTGCAATGTGTTGCAGGCTGTCCTGCACAACAAATCAGAAACACCCTGCTGATGTGCTCCTTTCACTTGCATTCATACTGATTCACCACTCAGGGGTTATGAGGGGGATGTTAATGTTCTTGATAGACCAGGATTGTTGACCAGCACCTCATGTTCGCCATCTCTGAATGCTCCCATCAGTCATCAAGTCATACATAGGGACAAATTTGTATCCATTTCATCTGTGACTGCCTGACTCCATCTGTGCATCACACCAGACGTAAAAAGAGAGCTGGGCTGTGAAGGTTAGCCCCTGCATGCTACAGCAGATTTCTGACCGAAGTAAATCTTACTTCTTGCAATCAGCAAGGTTGTTTTTGAAGATTTCAGACATAAAATGTTAAGAGCTTTATCCTCCCTGATAGGTCTTACAATGCTAGCACAGCTCAGATAAAATGAAAGGAGAATGATAAAGATGCTGCATTTGTAAAGACACTGGCAACAGCCTGAATTTAAATCTCCTTCTTGTTAGATTCAAATTAAGTATTTTGAGATATCCAGATCATTAATTAGTCTTGAGAATACTGTGTAAAATAAAAGCTTAGAATATTATATTACATGCTTACAATAGCATTGACATTTCCTTTAAGATTCTTGAAAATTAGCCTGCATTTTGAGGAGAAATTATGAAATTGTGCTTATTTTCACTTGAAAAAGAGGATCCTTTAAAAACATTGATTGCCTCATTTTCATTCAAAAATGACTCTCTCTGTGAATGAAAGCCAGTTTTAAATAGTGTTCTGAAACATTAGAGTAATTATTGACACGAGAAAATAAATATTCACATATTGAAATGTAAACATGAAAGGGGAGCATTCTTTTTCTCCTGTGAAATAATTTAGCATGTTCTTGAATGGTAATTGGCTGCACAAGCCAGTGGTAAGACTGCATGTACTGGGATTTACTTTTATCAAACTACTTTGGAAACCTTTATCTCTGTAGCAAACTCTAAAGCTCAGGGTGCGGAGGGAGTGAGAGGAGGGTTTATAAAGATGGTGCATCCACAGGGTGTATTTTTGCCTCTGTGAGGGAACTCTGGAGCATGTGTTCAGTGGGCTGCAAAATCCCTCAACAAAAACGTGAATCTTTTTCTTACATTTTGGGAAGCGACATTAGTTCCTTTAGTCTGAATGCGGAAGCTGTGGTTATCCTGCTGAAATTCTACTCCCTAGACCTTTCAAATGTATGAATCATATCCACATATGGGGTTTCTGCCTTGGCACAGTGTTTCGCTTAATTAATAGCTTCATTATCTTGCTAGCTCATGGACTTCTTTCAGTATTAGTCAGTCAGGAATCATAGTTTTTCTGTCAACTCATCTGAGGTCTTCACCTGAGTCATTCAGCTGTTTCAGGCTCTCAAGATGGCACAGACCTAGGACAGAAGGTGTCAGACAACTTCCGCAGGTGGCAAGGGGTTAATTGTAGACCAGCCAGAGTCCCTTGCTCAGCTGAAGGTAGCACAGAGGCCAGCTTGTGAGGAGGTGCACCTGCAGGTGCACCACAGCAGGAGACAGCCATTGCCAGAAGAGCTTTCACCTTTCTAAGCACCTAAGACTAGTACATGTAGGTGCATGATGGCTGGGGCATTTTGCTCAAAATAGATTCTTATTTTCTTTTTCTTTTAAAAGAGGCCCAAGAATTCAATGGGAATGTTTCCATCTGGTCAAAATACAGCCATTTTACAGAACTGTCCAAAGCTTGCTGTAGCGTTTAGAGCAGGATTTCTGCTTAAGGTGCAGCCCAGTGGTTAGGGATCTCCCTGGACCCAAATTTCTTTGCCGCCTTTACCTTGGTGATTTGAATCTAGGTCTTCCATGTCTTAGACACATCACTTGAACTGCATGGCTACTGAGGGGTCAGTGATTGTCCATCCCTCTCTATGTCTTGCACATGGCTACTTATTGAAAGAAAAAAGCAAAAACGCCTGGGCTTGTCCCACTTTGGAAGAAATCTGAATGACGATCATTTTCTTTAGAAACTGGAACTGAATTTCCTGGATGCCTACTGGCTAAAAGCTCTTCAGTCCAGAATTTCATAAAGTCACAATTCAGTGAAGCAATTAAGCAAATAATCCCTTTGAAGTCAATCTTTGATAAATTTGTGGGTTAAAATGCACTTGGCCATGGTGCATTTAAAGCATTTTAAAAAAAAATCTTTAATATAAAGATAACTTTGCATCACTAAGCAATTAAATGTCAGGATATTCCACAACTGAGCATACAAAGACACTTGTCTTCTAGGAATGAGATCTCCTGCTGTATATTCACATCCTCCTACTTTGGCAGGACCTCATGCAAACCTGCTTGTCTGTTCCACAGCCTGATAACCACACTGGCAGTTGCAGCTGAGTGAACTGTTGCTGACATATGGCACCTATCAGCATTAGAATTAAGGACATACCTAAAAAAAGTCGTCAGAAGTCCCAGGGGATTCCACCCCTCCTGCAAAGCTTTTGTTTCTCAAAGAGCTGCGAAGACAAAACAGAACTAACTTGCATAGAATATTTTTTTTTTTGCCACCACTTGGCCATAACTTTTTGCATCAAAGTTATAGATGGTCCCTGCCTTTTGCTTTCATAAGAATGTTGTACCAAAGGGATGTCACCCAGAGGTGCTAGCAGTGCTGGCCTGTCTGCTCTAGCTTGCTCATGTAATCCTTGGTCTCTCAGAAGAAGTGCTTAGATACTCAACAGATGGATGCCGTGTGATTACTTAGACACAGACACAGGTTCTTGGATGCACTACACAGTGACGGGAGGATGGGGGTCTAGCAGAAGGCAGTGCTGCCAGCCTGTACTTTCTCAAGTACTTGTTTAACAACAACTGAAGTTATTTTCTCACTTACAAAGTAAGAATCTGTATGGATTTGGATAGGCTGGATTTGGGTAGGCTTGGAAAGAAACTTTTCACATGTTTGAAAAGCTCTGTCTGGGACAAGCTGAAACCATTTAAAGTCCTCAGACGTGGGAGAGTTGGCAGGGACCTTACTTTGTTGACACAGCAGGTTGTATAAGCACTCAGCAGCTTTTCTGCGTGTGCATGGGTGTGTTGTGTATGTGTAGGAGAAGAATAGCAGTGGTCCAGACCAGAGACCATGATGCATAGGCATCCCATAATAAAATTCCATACGCTGAACTGTCATGTTAAGCTGCATGAGATGGGGGGCGGTGGAGAGAGGCACAGCTTGATTTTTACCTCCAGTGAAATTCCACTTTGGTGCGTGTGGGTAGACCTGCCACTTAGTTAAATGCAACAGGGTTGAACTTGATTCCCTCAGTTCCTGGGTGGTGTCTCACCAGCTAGCTAGTCCTAGTGATAGCACTTAGTGGGAGCAGGATTTACACTGGCAGAACCAGGAAAAAAGCTTCAAAGAGTATGCCTTGTGATGACATCAGTGGTATTTTAGGTGAGCAAGAGAGGTAATTCCTGTCTGGGCAGCCAAACACAAGGGTGAGTCTGTTCAGCTGGCTATGTGCACAGGCTGGGTCTCCACAACCATAGGGAAGCTGATGCATGGAGTATTGGGGTGTCCAAGTCAAGCATGGTACCTGAGCTTGAACTTCTTCATTTCTTTGCAACTAAATTGGGATTTCTCCTCATCTGTGTCCAAAGCTCGTTGTGATTAAATGGCTCTGAAGTTTCTTAAAGAATTAAAGCACTTTCAAGGTGGAAATGGACATGCTGGGTTAATTCTCTGACAAAATTTTTGCGGATCAATTGTATGAATGACTTGAGAAGTTGCTGTAAAGTTCTGAGAAGCAAGACAAAGTGATGAGCCAGAAGCCTAGAAATTCAAGAAGAATGCTTCTTGGGAGGCAGCTTTCGGTGAAGGCTGTCAGCTTCTCTGTGGCAACATGAGCAAAATCTAACAGGTAGCCTTACCCCAAAAGGCATGATTACATGGGTCAGTGATGAAGTTCACTCTCATATGACAGTAAAACCTGATAAGGCACCACTCCTTTGGCTCCTGTCTGTCAGCCAATGGAGAAGCATTTAGGGCCTGACTTTCAGAGTTGGGGGCAACCACAGATGTAGGTCATGGCAGAGGTGCCACATCCTGAAAACCTTAACAGCTGAGCCCAAAATACCTGGGGCTTGTTGGTGAGTGCAATGGGCCTTGGATTTGAATCTCTGTGCTCTAAAGGAAGAAGAGAGAACTCTTAATCAAGAGTTGTGCTCTGTTTGGTCACCTCAGTGCAGAAGCCAGGAGAGATGCTTTTGGAGCTCCTCCCAGACAGCCTAGTGACATTTCCTCCCTCTGCACTGAGCCCTGGGTGGGTTTTCATGGCCTCAGTGTCTGTTCATATTGTTCAGCACACAACCCTGTTCCCTCACAGTTTTGCAGGGTAAAGCAAGCTGTCCTAACCTGCAGCAGTGTGGCATGACTTGCTTGAAAATTAAATGTATGTTGAGGAAGATAGGAGTGAGCTATTAATTAATTCATTAATTCATTAATCTTATACTAAGAGAAGTGTCTCAGGCAGTTGATCATATTGCCTGATTTTCTCTCCACTGTTGCACAAGGAGCCTGGATGATCGTTTTAGGCCAAAGAGGGGACTTTTTAGTCCAGAATTAGCTGAGATGAATAATCTGAAATGCCTGGTCCTGAGTCTGTCTGTTCAGGTGGATGAGAGGTAGATGAAGAGTCCTCAACAAGTTTAAGATGTTTTCCAGTACTCTCAAACTATCTTCACATACGTTAGTGGCCCACTCATTAATCTTTCACTTGGATTTACATTAATCACTTTGTCAGCCCTTGGGTTCAGTGGACCACAGAAGACTGCAGTTGGTTTAAAGGCTTTCTAAAAGCTTGTGTGAGGGGGACTTTTTATGATATAACTTGACTTTCCATTTGTAAAAGCATCTATAACATTTATTCACAAAAGAAAAAAGCTTTTTGGATTGCGGGTGTTATTTGTACACATTTCTCTGGAGTTCTTAATTTGAAAAAGCTACAAAAGGTCCTTAGGTTACCCAGAAAGAGTGTGTGGAGGAGGGTGAAGGCATACAGCTATCCAGAGGGCACTGGATAGTCACACTCAGTAACATTTCTAGATTAATGAAGAAGTTTTAAAATCTCCTCTCCTGCTTTACCTTTGCACACAAGTCAGAGAAACATCAAAGTATTCCCTACAGCTGGTCTGTGGAATAGTTCAGATGCTCTTTATGATCATGGGTTTTTTGGAAGGTGCTGGTTACAAATATTTTTTGTAACTCTCACTGATTCTAACTAGCAAGAAAACCACGTCAGCCTGACAGAGACTGCTTTGAGTTGATTTTAGAAGACATAGTTAATGATATGGCCCTTAGAGTCTTCTTCAGCTTTCTTTCTCCCTCCTTGTGAAACATATTGTGAAAAGCTCAGAGTTCAGGAAAACCCTCATAATTGTTCTACACTCAAGAGGTTTGCAGCAGACCTTCACTGTCTTACTTACCCCACATCATATAGAAAGGAGATGCTATCCCTCTGCAACTCAGTGCTATTTCAGATTGTGGTTGGTATTGATTATATTTCATACTGTGTTCCACTTTAATAATCTTCTTTCTTCAGGATCTTGTGATTGTACAATAGCAGAGTTTATCCAGTCCCTTTTTTTTTAGCACAGAACAGGGATTTTCTTGTCATTTTGCACTGTGCTCAAGAGAGCTGAGCAAAGGGATCTAATCTTCATAATATTAATTTGTCTGCAGATTGAGGAAACAAAAGCAGCAATAAATCTGCATGTATTTGAGTTTTTGTTTGGTTTTGGTTTTTTTGTTTGGTAATCCCAGTGATTTATGTAAGGAGTTCTTGGGCAGGGGGGAGGGAGAAGCAGCGAGTGGTCTCAAGTTAACAGTGAGTCATAACATATTTAGCAAGGGATAATGCAAATGCTGGAAAAATAGAGGAGGAGGCAAGACAGAGGAAAGTGTTTTCCCTGTTAAGAAAGCTATTAAACATTTAGCTCAAGAGAGAGGACATTTCGTGTGCAGCTTCCCTGGCCCTTCCTTTAGAAGGAGAAGCCTTGGAAGGTCAAGGGTAAGAAAAAAGTAAGGTCTAAGGGGGATTCTAAGGATTTGGAAAGGTAGTATACCTGGCTGAGGTCTGGAAAGCAAACTAAAAGCAGATGTGTGCCGTAGAAAGCAAGAGCTGAGAACAGAGCACCCCTCCCTACCTGATACAAATTCCTTTGTTTTCTAGACCTTTTCTGTCAGGGAAAATCGCTACTCCTGATTCCTCATAGAAAGCCTTCCTAAATTACCAGAGGGGAATGTAGGTGATGGCTGCTGCCTGGGTGGATGCCAGCAATTGAATCAGAGGCTACCGAAACTGAAAGCATCTGTGCTTAGAGCTTGTGTTAATTGTGTTTTTCTGTCTCATTCCCTCTGGTACACATGAGGCTAGACATACAACCCAACCTGAGCACTGGTTTACTGGTGCTTAGTGCATGTCCTTCTTCCTGGAGCCAGTGTGAATCCAAGGACACACTGCAGCTTGTGCTGTGGTCAGGGGCATCAAGGAGTGCTGCTGCAGGAGTTTGCAGCCGTGTTGTCCCTCCTGCAGGATCTCTGGGCACAAGCAGGCATTCACTGGCCCCACAGGATCCCCTTGTGTCCTTCCCCTTCCACCTGCAGATGTGTCACCTGTTCTGCTGTGCCCCCACCCACTCCACTGTGTATCCTGGCAGCCTGTCCTTGGTGAGAAGAGCAGTGTTTTATGTGATAGAAAAAGGTCTTAATTGTTTATATTTTATGTAAATAGTTTGTTGGATCTTTTTTCTTTTAAGGGAGGTATATTTTCGTATATATGATCTTTGTCATATCTAAATCTGCTGCTGTACAGGAGAAGGATGGTGGATCCAGAGGGTCCTGAAGAACAAGAACAGCCCAGGATTGATGGCACCCACTTACCCAGGGCACCTGGGAGTAGTGCAAGAGTAACCCAGCACCAACACCAAGCCTCTTATTCAGACCACAACATGAGTGTCTCTACTCTCAAGAGTCAGTGCTGTGCACAAGAGCTCTCCTGAGCATGTAGATGGCCTGGTCCTGCTTCCCTTAGCCAGTCTGTTGGGTGGCCATGGTACCCAGTGGTGGACATGTGTGAGGAAAGCCAGCAGGAAAGCTCAGACCTCGGTGTCTCAGAGAAGCAGTCACTACTTGCTCACTCTTTGGAGTATCTCCTGGGTATTAGGGACATATAGGTGCACATCCCATGATTTTCTGGGGTGGGAAACCACGTGTGCCACCACCTCTAAGGTAGCTGCTGTATCTCACAAGCAATGAGAGGGTTAAGAGACCAGGGACTTATTTTCAAGGGACAGAGATTGAGAATAAGCTACTGAAAGGAGCTGAAAATAAAGCTTAATGTATTTGTGGATGCTGTGATTAATAATGCAAGAGATAGATGAATCTGAGACATCTGAAAGAAATCTACCAAGACAGGCTCATGGCTTTTCACTTTAGGATGGTCACAAAGGGCTCAGTAAAAACTGGCTCCACATCCCACAGTGTGTAAAACCAGCATGATGAGAAATCATGGAGTGTAGCAGTAGGAAAAATGTAGGAAAGTCCCCTGGCCCAGTTCTCCTACCTATGCAGACTTGTTTTAGGGTACCTCAATGTCATCTGTAAACCCAGACGTGCTGAAGTGATGAGGTTCTCTGGGGATGTCCTTTTTTTCTGCCTTGATGCTTTTTGGGTGCTTCCTCCTAATCAAGCATCTGTGTTTGTGTCTATTTTTCTTTCTTCCACATGGTCCTAACTCACATCTCCCCAGAGCTGTCCTATTTGAAGACTCCCTTGGCCTTGATATTGTCACAACAGACAGCTATTAGTGCAGCCTGTCTATCTGCAGAGCAGCAAATACCCCACAGAATGATAATGGTCCAAAACCTTCCTATTTGACCTTCAATGATCTTCTGTAGCTTTCATGCAGGGTTCTTCATTTCCTCACTTGCTGCATTGCTTTACTCAGTTTTTTCTTGTTGAAAATGTGGGTTTTTTCAAGTTTCAAGGGTCTCAGCTGCTTTGCGTGAATGGCCATTGCATATTCACCCCAATTATTAATGGTTTCTTTATCTACTACCCCTGCTCCCTTGATATATTTAAAAATTTCTTCATGTTCTCTTGAAATGCTTTCCTGCTGTGTAATGTGATACCTATCAGACTGGTGTAAATAGACTAAAACTGAATTGAAAACAACGCTTAATCTGAGATTACAGTAAAAGCAGAATTTGTCCTCTTCAGCTGATGCTGACGTTGAAGAGACCATTTGGATAAAAGCTGAGGAGACTTAGCTGTATCAGGCACTCTTAATAGTCCTACACAGCTGAACAGATCAGCACTGACACAGATCAGAAGGCAGAGGATAGTGGCAGCTTTGAGGAGCCATTTTAATTATTCAGGGATTACACAGCTGTGCTAAATAATGGGGGAAGCATGTTCACAGAAATAAGACCAAATTGCTTTCAGCATTGCTTATTCAGAAGTCAGATACTCAGTAGCTTTTCCCTTAGATTTAGATGGAAAAAGTGCTATTTGAAGGAGGTGTTGCTGCAGCAAAGCTAAGCCTGATGAACCTAGAAAGGGCCATCTTACATTTATTTTCATATCTCTTACAATGGGCTCCTGATATCTTTGTGGAGAGATGACCTATAGAAGCACATGTTCCTCTCACTGTCTCCTGTTGTCTCTCCTCTCTCTGCTGTTAGATCTAGCACAGATTTCATGGGGCACCGCGCTGGACCCTAACCAAGCCTCTTAACTTGTTTGAGTGGGGCCTGAGCTCTGGATAGTGCACAGCAGGATATGGTCCCCATCTCTTCAGGGACCACTAGAGGTCTCTTGTTCAGAGCACGGCAATGCCCGGGGACCAGCTCAGTGCTGGCTAGGGTTTGCATCATTGGCACTTCATGGAGGACACCCCATGCCACCTCCAGAGTATCAGGACTCTTCTGAGCAGGAGGAGATGGAGGTGGATTGACATGTTGGTTAAATACAGCCACAAGAAAAGGGCAAGGCTACTTGCAGCAACAGCTTGTGGTGAGTGACGGGCAGCACATCTGCTGAGGTCAGTGAAGTACTGCCAGTTGTATTAACTGAGAACTTGGCCTGGAGGATGCATGGTGGTGTGTTGTGAAGGAGGAAGACAGAACAGCCCACATCAGCACCACATGGCTAGGTTTGGGCAGCCCTCAGTACCACAGCAAGTTTGTTCAGGGTTTGCTGATACCTCCACACAGCACTGCATTTTTCAGACTGCCTGATGACCTGTTGTCAAGAATCAAAGGGGTATCAGCTCCAAAGGGCAGAAATCTCTTCTGAAAATGAGAATGAATGGAGATGGAGACACAAGACACCAGCTTGGAGCAATGTTTCAAGAAAAATCAAATCCTGTACTGAAGGATAAATATTTGCAAGGCTAGCTGGGCAGGGGAATAGCTAAACTGGCTGTGGTATCTTTTTACTGAGCAAAGTAAGTCCCAGCTGTCTTTCCAGATCAAGGCCATAGATCAAAGTGTGTGAGTAGCTTCAGGGATGCAAGTAGATCAAGAGTTTGCTTAAAATAATTCCTAAGAATATTCAGTCTCTCCACAGCAAGGGTTAAGATGATCGACAGCTACTGTTTCACCTGGGTATTAAACCACAGTAAGACCAGGAATTCAACCACAAGGTTCATCCCAGTGAGATTTTCAAAGTTTGGATGATAATTTTCCATTTGTAAACAAAACTGGGTTTTTTTGACAAGAACCCACTAAATCCTGAGATCTTAATATTTCCAGAACTTCTTACCATTATCACCCTTCACTGTTACTTTCTGTAACATGCAGTCCTGTGTCTGCTGCTTTCCAACATCTTATGCTGATACAAGCTCTGATACTGGCTCAGAACCTGTGGGCATGTGCCCACCTCTCTTGATAGGATCATTGTTCACAATTAATGTTGTGCCTTTTCTGTCCAAGCTGTTGTGTCTAGCACAGCAAAATGGCAGTGTTGGCTTATGTGTGGCAGCAGATTAAACAGGGGCAATGGGATCGCGTTCTGCTTGTGCCCTGGAGGCCATCACAAGGATACCTGGATGGGATGTTCAGCAGCTCCTGAATGACTGCAGCTGATGGCAAGTTGAATTAACCCCACACCCACCTCAGTCTATTTCTATGCACTGTGTTGACCCTGCTGTGGAACTCAGGGAAGGAGTGGTGGAAGAAAATGCTCCTACCTCCCCTGTTTAATATTCAGCCATGTGTAAGTCAACATATGGAACAAATTCCTTTGACCTTGGCCAGGACTTTTCTGTACATTGCTCTGGTTTCCCCTCCAAAGAAAGTCATATTCCCATTATATTATTATTGCTGTAAAGCAGTTTGAGGTTCATCAGAGAACAGGCAGTGTATGAAAATACTGCTTTGTGTGGGACTGTCAGCTCTCCTGAGGACATTGCCTTTATCACTGTGGTAAATCTGAGCTGACAGCCTGAAATGGGCTTCACTGCCATCCTGAGGAGGGGACTTCCAAGAAGACAAGTTCAGCATAAACTTAAAATACAGCTGCAGAGGTTATGGGAAATTTATTTTTATGAAGCGGATGAACATTTCCATACTGATTTCAGTGCTGTGATCTTTTAGGACAGGAAGATTAATCTCATTTCTGGGACTGGAAAATAAGAGCTAGATGTATTCCCAGTGGGAACAGATGAAATATCAAAAGCTGTCAATAGCTGTACAGAGTTATCTCAGAGAAATGATGGAAGACCTGTGGTCAGATATGGGTTTTTAATGATGAGCAGCCAAGCTGAACAGACAGAGTGATATGAACTCAGATACATGCTGCTGGGATGACTGCAGTTCTGCTGGAGACCTAAGAGACACGAAGGACACTGCTGGTGTGAGCTTGTGTGCATATTTTGCTTTGCTATTCTAACACAACAACCCCAAAATACTCGATTCCACCTGAAAACAGCCTTGTTTCAGAAGTCTGCTTGGTGTCATTACAGGCATGAATACAGTCTCTAGCAAGAGAGCCAGAGTTAAGTGAGAACATAATAGTGTTGAAAACAATATGCTTTTGTGGACCAGAATTAGGGAGCTCTTCCTTTAAAACGGAGATCCACTATTAACACGAGACTGTAGACAAAGCATTATGTTGAGAGTTCATGGCAATACTAAATACCTTGCAGTGCAGGAGTTATTTTTTACAGGAGAAACCAGTAGCTCTGATCAGTGTTAAGAGCCTGTTATCCTGTGGTACATACAGAGCAAACAAAGATAGCATGGCGCCAGCCCTCAAAAATGACTGTTTATTCTGATACAATGAGAGGTTTATACATAGCCTGTGGGCTCACAGTTAATTAAATCCCACAAATTATATGCATGTGTACACACATGTGCAACCACACTTGTGTTTTTCATAAAATTTTACTGTTGTTAAAGAAAAGAATTAGTGTAAGGATTTGTATTG